>JAKTSS010000048.1:0-45537 GCA_030580355.1 Debaryomycetaceae sp. yHKB357 | reverse complement strand
ATTTTTTCGAGGGCTACTTGTACCTGCATATTGACAAACACCAATAAAGTCAGCGTTCAAACTGATCAACGTGAACGCTTTGCTGCCTACCCGCGCTACCACCGCCTTCTTGCACTGTTTGCCTAGTCTTGGAAGAGTCCTGGTCTGCTGATTTTGCGGACTCACGAACAGACGAGCTTCCCAAACCTTTGGAGTCGCGCACATCGTACAAGTACCCAAAGTCTGCCACCAGCACTGGCCTAGTTTCCAGCAGTTCGCTATATCTGAACGTCTGGTCGAATAGCGACAAGCCACTAGCAACCAACAGACTTTCAGTACACGACTCGTTCCGCTTTTTCAAAGCGTCAAACATTCTCGTGAACGTCTCTACAAACCGCAAATCAGAGTAGCACACGTCGTTTGCGAAATTCAACAAGCACACCCAGAGCATGTACGGCTCCTTTTGGTGGTCATATTGCAAATCATGACGCAATAATGCGTCGATAATGTCGTATGCAGGCTCCAGAATGGCACCGGAAACGGCCGGTCGCTTATCTGTTGACTCTGCAAGCAGCAAGCTGGTTACGAGGCCCGCAAATACCAATTCGGCGAACGAAAACTGCAATTTGCGGCGAAGACTCGGCGTGGACGCCTGGTTGATCCAATAAAGCGTCTGAAACTCGCTTGTGACAAAGGGTTTGGCAAAGTATAGTATGTCGGCGATACTGTCCAAGAGAAGGTCAGTGTTGTAGCTTTTGGCATACACTTGCATACCTAAATCAACGCCTGCCGCATCTGGAAAGAGATAATTTGGTTTGGCGAGCGGCGGATTGTCGAGGATTTTCATTTTCTGCGAGATGGGGCGCGGCAACGTTGTTGTCGACTTGCATTTCGAAAGCAAGTTTTGCGAGAGGATAAACGCAAGGTACATCAAGGTCGTGGTGAGGGACAACTTTGAGGCACACGGATTAAAGTGTGAATACGCTGATACTTTGGAGTCAGAGCATTGTTTTAATTGGCACACGGCGATGCGAACTGATCTGGTAGCCTCTACAGACTCTAGATAGTCGATGGATACGCCATTATCAAGGACTCTTAGCAAAACGTCGAACGCCTTGCTGACACAATCACTTTGCAGGTACCATGGCGGTAATTGAAGCACGGGACTAGTGCGCACAAACGCGATATTCAGTGCGATTCGCGGGAACCGCGACGATATTGGAATCAAAATCAAGGTCAAGACTTTTTCGAGATTCTCCCTCTCGGTAGACATGAGGGAAGTAAGCTGCTCTAGGCGGCGCTCGAGAGCAGGTACTTGACTAGCCATTACTACTGAGAATACCTGCCAATCGCCGCACGATTTTGTGTACAATAGGGCAAGTTCCAAGATATGGAAGACTGCAGAGCCATCGGGTGTATTGATCGCCAACACTGGGTTGCAAAGCGCATCAACGATCTCGCGGAGCTTGACAAGAAAGTGAGCACTTGCCCGGAAACGCGTCTCTTCATTAATGGATTTGACAATTGATTTCGGTGCTGATGCAAGGTACAAAAAGTCGGCGGTGCTGTCACTGGTGGACAGAGACTGGAACCCAAGAGCATGGAAAGCAAAGTCGATATAGCAAGCATAATCGTCAGTCAATGCTTTAATTTTGCTGAACGTGTCACCATCGCTCTCCTCATTCAACCGTTGGATTATCAGCAAGGACATCAATGCTAGGGAATCGACCAAATAAAGTGCCTCGGGCTCCCACTTTTGCTCGGAGGAAATGAGTAAAAGTTTCTGGATCGGACCCATTTGAGGCCAGAGCAAGGCCAAGCGCGCTTTTTTCAGCACTAGCTTGAGCATGGCAACACGGAATGTCCGACACGATTCTCGCGCGGTATCTGTCTTGTCGCTGAGAAACGCATTGTTGTTATAGTAAAAGTTCGAATCCTGGACCTGAGCGGCCGCACGTGTTACCTGGGCCGCCAAGTACGGGTCCCACACTTCAGTATAGTCTGGTGGAGACGGCATGGAGTGATTGAGGCTCATTGGGCGCAGAAGGAGAAGAAAGAGGTGGTGGTGGAATGCGGATACTACACTGCTTTAAATGTGGTGTTGTTTTTTGCGGGGTAGAAAATATGGAAATTACCCGGATATGACTGTCCCACTGTGTTTGTTTTCAGGTGGCAGGATGGCTGCAAAAAAGCAGATTTGTATTCCCAGACACGTTTTTCTTCTTATTCACCACTTCTTCTTGACCTATGTCACAGCCTGCTGTAACCAATCGTGTCTATCCTAACTTCGTTTCGTGCGGCCCCGCCTCGACCTCCTCGCGGTATCGCCACAAGCGAAACGCGTCAGTCGACTTGCGGCCTTCCCAGGACTCAGCTCCTCAAGATCACCCGGCAATCTCACGTCCGTCTGTGTGGAGTGCCTACCCTAGCGCATCCTGCCCGATCGATTTGGGTCGCGTCTTTCGGGCACCGCACGAGTACCTGTTGCATTCAAACAGTGTGCACCGTCAGTATCTTTCTTCGGCCTGCCGCACCGACACTACTCCTCGTGTTTTCACTGTATCACACCCCCTCTACGAGTCATTAGAACTTCTTCCCACGCAAAAAATTTCCGTCCACGGTGATTCAACGTCCTTCACAAATATCTTGTTCAAGACTGTAGAGAGAGTTCCTACCTGTGAGACCAATCAGGGTCTATGATCTTACTACGAAGTCTCATTTGCTAGAGATTGCTAACGTCAACTCTCATGACCATCAAGTCTCAACGGATAAAATTGCTAGCATCAACGTTTACGGTTACAAAGTCTCAAGCGCTAAAATGTGCAAATGTCAATTCTTGCGGCTACAAATGTCATTCACCAATAATCAAAATCATTGCTAGCCACTCAAGTCAATTGAGACGTCAAATTCGAAAGTTGCTGCAAAACAGCAGACTTTGCGGTTCCCCCAATCGCCGTGCGTCTCTCCACGCTCACTTCAAAGTCAAACACCTGCGCAACATCCTCAGCAAACCGCTCGTCAATAGCTTTAAACTGCTCAAAAGATAATTTGTCAATCCCCGATAACTGCAACTGTTCAGCAGCGCGCACGCACTCGCCGGAAATGTGATGCGTCTCTCTAAAGGGAACCCCGCGTCTCACCAAGTAGTCGGCCAAGTCTGTGGCCAACATGTCCATCGTCAAGGCCCCCTCCATCTTGCTCTTGTTGATCGAGAGAGTCGAAATGACTCCGGTCGCGATCAAAACTGAATGCTCCACCGTTGTCAATGCATCAAAGAGCGGTTCCTTGTCCTCCTGCATGTCCTTATTGTACGTGGACGGGATCGACTTTATCGACATTAAGAATCCTGACAAGGCTCCAAACACGCGTCCCGATTTGCCACGCAACAACTCGAGCGAATCAGGATTCTTCTTTTGCGGCATCAAGGATGACCCGGTAGAGTAGGCGTCGGCCAATTGCACAAACCCAAACTCGGCAGTCGAGTAAATAATCAAATCTTCGCTAAAGCGCGACACGTGGTTCATAAATAAAGTGCACCAGAACAATGTCTCCACCACGAAATCGCGGTCGGACACCGCCGTCAAGGAGTTGCCAATCACCGACGTAAACCCCAACTCGCTCGCTAAATATTCACGGTCGATTCCGTAGGGGTGGCCCGCGAGCGCTCCAGCGCCCAAGGGGCATGCATTGACGCGCTCCAAGATCTGCTGCAACCGTTGGTAGTCTTGCGTAAAGTAGGTCGCGTACGACGAGAGCCAGTGTGCCCAGCGGATCGGCTGCGCCCGCTGCAAATGGGTGTAGCCTGGCATCAACACGTCAATCTCGAGCTGCGCGCGATGGATAATCGTCTCAATAAAGACCTTCAAAATGCTCAACATCTTGACCAACTCTTGGCGCACGTATATGCGCATATCGGTCGCGACCTGGTCATTGCGCGACCGACCAGTGTGCACTTTACCGGCAATGTGCTTGCCAATCAACTCGCCCAAGCGTCTTTCGTTGGCAGTGTGGATGTCTTCGTCTCCCGCCTTTTCCACGAATTGGTTCAGTTCCCATTCCTTCCGGATCTCCTCTAGTCCCTGATGGATCAGGGTGAGCTCGTCGTCGGTAAGCAAATCAAGTTTACGCAAGCCCATGGTATATACCTTGGTGCCGGTCAAGTCGGCGTCAAACATGCGCTTATCGTACGGCAACGATGCATTGTACAAGTCCATCAAGGGATCTGATGCCCCTGTGAAACGACCTCCCCATAATCGGGCCTCGGCTGGCTTTTCGCTGGACATTGGGAATGATAACGTTGAAGCCGGTGGGGGTTCAATCTTTTTTTCAGGGATTGATTGGGAACCGCGGCTACCCGATTTGGGAATTATGACTCAGAGCTGATTCAAGATCGCAGCTCCTTATGCATTAGCGCAAAAAAAACATTTTTCAAATCATTCGCTAAAAAATGGAAAGCCTTCACTAATTTCTCCACTAAATGTCGCATCCCACCACCAGAAATTTACGCCGCACACGGCAAAACGTCACTAATGTTTGCGCAAAAAATTAAAGTCCCCTATAATATTTGCATCTAGAAATGGAGTTCCTCACTAATATTCGCAACATGGAACCGGGATCGTCACCAGAACACTATGGGGTATCAATGTTGTGAGCGGCGCTGCTAAAAGGTACTATGCTGACTTCCCTCTATCCACTCTGGTTTCTAACTATCATGCCAGACAGCTTCCTATCCATAATGTAATCCAGGACTCCAGTCAGGATCCTCTGGCAGGAAAGTCGTTCGGACTCTTGCCAGGATAATGAATCAGGATGCTGGTCCTGATCCTAGCCGAGACTCAAAGCAGAAATTCAAGTATTCTGCCCAGAATTTTTGTCAGGCTCCTCAGCCGGGATGCTTGCCAATACTCTAGCCAGTATTCCTGCAAGGATTCTCGTCAGCGCCGTATGAGATTCTCTCAAGGACTCTTCTTTGGTGTCTTTCCGAGACTCGAGCCAGGATTCGCGCTTGGTCGCTATGCCGGACTTTACCCATGATGCCCTTTTATGAACCTACCCAGGATTACATCCAGGTTTCTATTCGGTATTATCAACGCTGGCACCGCAGCGAAAGGAGAGCTAGGCCGTGGCCGCGTCATTATTGTCAGGCAGATCAAAACCGTGTCAGAAGGTTCCAAAGGTTGGCACAGGGTCAGCAGAGTCCGCCAGGTTCGCACAGAGTAAGCAGAGTCTGCCAGATTTGCGCCGAGCGGCTAGATTCGCGCCTTGTCGGAAGATTCGAACCGAGTGAGGAGGTTCTTCAGGGGTGGGGAGCTACGCACCGCTATGGGAGATTCGCACTGTGCGCATGATTTACACTGTGTCGGGAGGTTCGCACCGAGTGGGAAGGTGCGTACGGAGCCAAGAGAATCGCGTTCAGTCGGGAGATTCGCGCCGCGTTGGAAGATTCGCACTGCGCGCGTGATTCACACTGTGTTGAGAGTTTCGTACCGAGTAGGAAGGGTCGTACGGAGCCGGGAGATTCAGACCGTGTCGAAAGGTTTGCACCGAGGGAGAAAATTTGTATCGTTTGTCAGGTTACTTGTCTGGTCTTGTGTCTATTTCATGTCTGGTCTCTATTCAGGTTTCTAGTCAGGATTCTTTTCATGATTCTGATCAGGATTCAGCCCGCATTCCAGTCGTATTCTTCCCAAGAACCTTGCTGTGGTCCTTCCCAGGGTTTCTACCCATGTCTCTAGCCAGCTTTTTTGCCAGCTTCCCGCCCAAGCTTCTTCCCAGGCTCCTACCCAAGAATTTTAAGCTTTCCCTTGGGACGCCTCCCAAAGATCTTGATCGTTCTTGACGCGAATCAAAGGGAGCACTTTGCAACCGGGCAATTGTTACCTCGCGGCCACACTGCTTGGGTAAACAACTGTCTATCGAGTTTTCATCTTTGTCAATATTGGCGCCACGTCTACATATTTTGCCTAATTGAGACTTTGAAAATTGTTGCTCAGCTTGGCACCGCGAGAATATGTTTCGCCTCTTTGGGATCGGGTCAGTGATGTTCGGCACCAAGTCGGCAGATACGCCCAGCTTTATGCAGTGTGCTGAGCAACAGAGTCTAGCCAATACATGAAAGTCAAGTCTACTGGGGTGGTCCTGCAAAACTCATGAAGCCAAGCCTACATTGTACACCTTTTACAACTTGGAGCTCAAGTCTAGTGGGAAAGGGGGTCTAGCAACACTTGGACGCCGAAACCTACGGAGTGCACCTGCCAGTGAAACGGGGGTACAAGGAGCAATCTCTCACCGTGAACCGGTCACAGAGCCACGCCAAGATCCGCTCTGTGCCCAATCCGTAGCCGCCGTGCGGGCACGTACCGTATTTCCGCTGGTCCGTGAACCAATAGTATGTGCTCAAATCGAGGTTCTCGCGCTTCATCACCTCCACCAACTCATCATAGTCTTTGGTGCGCATTGAGCCACCCACAATCTCTCCGACATTGGGCATCAAGACATCCACCGACTCGGTCACCCGCAAGTCGTCGGCGCATTTCTGCATGTAGAAGGATTTGATTTCGGCAGGGAAACGGATCAAGAAAATAGGCTTGTTGATTTCGTCCGTCATTTTACGCTCGGCGGCTTCAGCAATGTCGTCACCAAAGGAGAAGGGTTTACCCTCTTCATTCAAGATTCCGTGCTCGTTCAACCAGTCCAATGCGTGAATGTATTCCATGCGCATAAACGGCATTTCCGGAACCACAAAGTTGGGGTTCAACTGCTTGATCAAGGGACCAGCAACAGGATCTGCCACTACCAGCAGCACCGTCTTGGTAATGAGCGCTTCAATGTGCGACAACAAGTCATCAAACTCCAAAAAGGCCAATTCGGCCTCCACGTGAGTATATTCCAGCAAGTGTCTGCGGGTGTGGGACTTTTCCGCCCTAAAAGACTCTTGCACGCAGTATACATCGCCCAATGCGGGCAAGCACGTCTCAAGGTACAATTGCGATGACTGGGTCAAGTAGGCTTCCTGTCCGTAGTAGTCCAACTTGAACAAGGTCGATCCACCTTCAACCTGCGTCTGGACCATGCAGGGAGTGGTGACTTCGGTGAGGCCAAGGTCGCAGTAAGCCTGTCTAAAGCATCGCATCATAACAGCACGGACCTTCATGACAGCCAGCAATGTCTCACCACGCAACGCCAAGTGACGCTGATCCAACAAGAGGGAAGGGTCCGCCTTTTCCTGGATCTTATTGGAAAAGGCATCCTCGCCGCCCGGGGCTAACCCCACAACTTCATAGTAGTCCGCCTTCAACTCGACACCGCCAGGCGCCGACTTGCCCTCGGGCAATTTGTTAACGATTCCGCGAACCGTGACGGTAGACTCTAGAGTCAATTCGTGGGTCTGTTTGGCCTTTGCCAAATCGCCAGAAAAGACCATCTGCAAGAACCCAGTTCCGTCTCTGACCTGGACAAAGGCCAAGCCCTTTTGCAAACGCAAGCGGTGGATCCATCCCTGAACAGTGACTCTCTTGCCAATGTGGTCCTGAATGTTTTTCAACTTGATTTTGGGAGCAGCGGGTAAGGAAAGGTCTTCGACAATTGCAATCAACTCTGCGACCTGATCCGAGGCAGCCGCCTTTTCCTGTTGCTTCTGTTGTTCCACCGCGGCCTTGTCTGCCTTCTTCTTCAAGTTCTCGGCGACCTTTTTCGCTTTCTTCAAGGCGGAAGCCGAGATGTCAAGGTACGCGAAATCACTGGACTGGTCATCGATTTGCTTGTAGATCAAGATTTTCGTCGCGTCCGGGTGCTTGAAGAGGGCGAAGGAAGCCGATTGGAAGGGCAGGGATTCGGTTCCCGCGACGCCGTCTTGGTCTACGCCGGTCTTTTCGTTGACGTATACAGTTGACATTGACTTGATGTGGGCGGTTAATCAAAGGCACCGGGAAGGAGCGAAGGAAAAAAAATATGAAATATTGTCTCACGTGATGTCTGATTACCTAACAGTGAAGGATCCCAAAAGATTCAAGGGTTTTTTTCCTTGGAGTGATCCTGGACATCAATTGGACTTGAAATGGCCCTTGTTGAAGCCCTCGAGGCGCTTTCCCTAGCGACGGTCTCTTCCGCAAATGCTCTCCCGGTAAAGTCCCTTGTGTTCAAACCAAAGACGGCGAAAACTGCCACCCCTGTGCCCATCTTTGTTTTGGCCATGCAATCTACGGCGACACCCGGTCCTGCCATCGCTAAAGCAGCAAATGTCAAGGAACCCCGTATCGCTAACGATGATTTGGTGACCTCTTTCTTTGCAGTGTCTCCCAAACAAGTTTCCATCGCCAACTTGGACGCGTCGTTGGCCGGCAAGGTAAAGATCTTGGTGGATTCTCACATCGCGAATGGACCGGCGGACTCTGTTTTGGAAATCTCTACCGAAAGTTCCAAGGCACAGCTTGAGGCTGGTGTAGTGCTTGATTTCTTAAAATCAACGGGCATTGAGGTCATTGTTGCCGACTTTACTGCGGCTCCCGCCCCATCAACCCCCGTCTCCAAACCCGACAATGCCAAGAAGGACGCGTTGAAGAAGGAAAAGGAGGACGCCAAGTTGGAGGATGCAAAATTGATTGGTATTACTGTCGACAAAACCAAGGACTTTTCTTCATGGTACTCTCAGGTCGTGACAAAGTCTGAAATGTTGGACTACTATGATGTGTCAGGGTGCTACATTTTGCGTCCAAACTCTTATGCCGTGTGGGAAGAGATCCAGGACTGGTTCAATGAACGGATCCGCAAAATGGGAGTGCGTAATTCGTATTTCCCCATGTTTGTGTCCCTGCGAGTGTTGGAGAAGGAAAAGGACCATATCGAGGGCTTCGCTCCGGAAGTAGCATGGGTCACTCGAGCGGGCAACTCCGAGTTGGACGAGCATATTGCCATCAGGCCCACTTCGGAAACGGTAATGTACCCGTACTACCAAAAGTGGATCCGTTCGCACCGCGACTTGCCGTTGAAATTGAACCAGTGGAACTCGGTGGTGCGGTGGGAGTTCAAGCACCCGCAGCCGTTCTTGCGGACCCGTGAGTTCTTGTGGCAAGAGGGCCATACCGCCCACTTGACCCGCCAAGGCGCCGTTGACGAGGTGCACGAAATCTTGGACTTGTACGCCGGCATCTATGAAGAGTTGTTGGCGGTCCCCGTAGTGAAGGGGAAGAAAACCGAGAATGAAAAGTTCGCCGGCGGTGACTTTACCACGACGGTCGAAGGATTCATTGCTGCCACCGGCAGAGGCATCCAGGGCGCCACCTCGCACCACTTGGGCACCAATTTCAGCAAGATGTTCAACATTTGCGTGGAGAACCCTGAGGGAGCCGACAAGCCGCGCGTGTTTGCCATGCAGAATTCGTGGGGCTTATCTACCCGCGTGATTGGTGTGATGATTATGACGCACTCTGACAATAAGGGATTGGTGTTGCCCCCGCGCGTAGCTATGATCCAGGTAATGGTCATTCCGGTAGGCCTAAACACCAAGACTCTGGCAGAAACCAAGGAGGCGGTGAACCAGGGCGCTCTTGATATCGAGGCCCGCTTGAAAGCGGCAGGAATCAGAGTCTCAGGCGACTATAGGGACATTTACTCTCCCGGATGGAAGTTTGCCGATGCCGAGCTCAAGGGCATCCCGCTCCGCCTAGAGTTTGGGCCCAAGGATATGGCCGAGGGCCAGGCGTTGGTCACCAGACGGGACAATGGGCAAAAGTATACGGTGAAATTGGCCGACGTGCAAGTGCGCGTGCCCGAAATCTTGGCCGAGATGCAGCAGGGCCTCTTGGACGCGGCGCGCAAAGAGTTTGACGAGCACAGAGTGTTGGTGCACGAGTGGAAAGATTTCGTGCCGACCTTGAACGCCAAGAATGTGATTCTTGCGCCGTGGTGCGGAGTTCCAGAGTGTGAGGACGATATCAAGGACGCTTCTGCGAAAAAGGACACTGGGGAGGACGAGGAGGTTGACGATAAGGCGCCGCTGATGGGCGCAAAGTCCTTGTGCATCCCGTTCAAGCAGCCGGCGTTAAAGAAGGGCCAATTGTGTGTGCGCTGCACCAGAATAGCCACCACATACTGCTTGTTTGGCCGTTCATACTAGTTGAGTGAATTACGATTGCCCAGGATGCGGACTTGCTTTGGAGGTTTCTAGTTGATTTATATCCCTATTGGACTGTTGTAGTTTCAGACTCTGATCCGATCACATGTCGGGCACCCATCACTGTTGCCAGAACTCTAATTTATCTAGCTGGGTAACCAGTTTCTGCTCCACAACCACATGGCCATCGCCATCGAGAGCAAGGTGGTAGATGATATCCAACTTCAATTCGTTCTTTATAAAGGACCACATCCTTGAGTAGTTCAACCCCACCTGATCGAGCCCGTGCGAATCGTCCAGAAGGCAGAAGCGGGCCCCGCCATACTGTTTAATGGCATTGCAAATATCTAGTTGCGGGTAAGGGCACAGCCACCCCTTTCTGAAAGCAGCCGAATTCAATTCGAACAATGCGCCGTAGCTCGCGGCATACTGGATGTTGCGTGTGACCAAGTGCCAAACTTCGGGCCAGTCTGTTTCCAACACAATGTCGCCAGTACGTTTATTCGTGGTCGGGTCAATTTCTTCGTGGGGTTGGAAGAGACGAATCAAGTCAAAGTGCCCGATCACGTTGGGGTGTATCCGTTGAATCACCTTGAACTGGAGCTCAAAAAACGCATGGTACAATGCTCTGGTCGTCCTTTCCGGAATAGAGTTCCGCGCGTCGAGCCATTGGGCGCGATCAAAGTCTATGGGAATCTGATTTACATAGTGTACCGATCCTACCGACATGTTTATACGATGGTCCTGATGCAAGATATCAACGGCCCGTTCAATGTGGTCGTCATCGATACCTTCGACTTCAAAGCCCACGAGGATCTTCATGTCCAGTGAGGCATTGTACTTTTGCTGTAGGGCGCATGCATGATCCAAGTAGTTTGCGAAATCCTCATTCAAGTGTTCAACGGTATACCTCTTGTCGATCTCTTCAGGATACAAGAACCTATCCTCAAGACGAGGCATGTGCTCCGTGAGACAAAAAATAGTAAAGCCCTTTTTGGCGGCAAGCGCCACGATATCGTCGAGCTTGTCCTTAGCGTGGGACACGTAGTCGCCGCTATGGCTGTGATGAGAGTGCATCTTATCAGTTCTACAAAGCGGCTCGGAACGCGAAATCGGCCCGGAACGCAAAAGTGACTCGTAAATTGACGACTATAGTAGGAAGAAGAAAAAAATGGTTTACACTGGGACGCCGGGCCTCAACAGTCCAAACAGTTTTATAACTCTGGCATCCTCAAAATCTCCTTCTCCTTGTTCTGAGCCTCTTCCTGCAACAACTGGAGGATCTTCAGGTTCTGGTACTTGCTCGGCAAGGGAGTCACATCGTAATTGCGAGTAGCCCAGTAGTAAATGTCCCAATCTGCTTCGTCTAGCAACTTATCGTACTCGTCTAGTTCCTCCATGGTGAAGTGGTGCAAGTGTCGCTTGGCGAAGCGGGATAATAGCAAGTCGCTTTCGAGGATCCCGCGTTTCCTCAGCTGGTACGTTAAACGAGCACGCTTCACATCGATGGTTTCACCGGTGCGCGTAATCGGCTCGATTTTCATTTCCAACGTGGAAGGATGTGCTGTAGCCGAGTCACTTGCAAGACGTTTGGCGGATGCGTAGAAGTTCCTCTTCAGTAGAGGGCGAAACATTGGTGTGGTCGAGTAGTGGTCAGTGGTGATAATTGGTGGCAAAATTGTTCAGGAGGGGTATGTGCTCTTAATCGTCCTGCAGATAAGTAAGCCTTCCTTGACGTCTACGGTGGTGTTGCATAAGTCCGCTTAAGGTTTCACTCCTTCGTCGAGCTTTTGCTCTTCAGTTGTAGTCAATGCCAGCAGCGTGGCCCTCGGCAGATTTTCCCGACAGTTTTCAGAGTTCCTGGCAACACTGCCGACCACACTAGATGTGACACGCCTCAGATTGGCGATGAGGACGCACTGCTGAGATCTGCCTCAAACTCTATCGATTCGCAAATGCAATGCTACCCGTGCTTGGCTTTGCACTTTGTTGCAAAGGCGTTTGTCTATTCTAAAAGCGATCCAGCCTTGAATCTACACGGTTGCCTATATAAGTGTGGGTGTCTCATTTTCTGTTCTCATGAGCACACAATGAAATCTCTCACAATGCTTCACATGGTTTTTGCAATCGGTCTCGTCAGCTTCACCGCCGCGTTAGCTTCTGCTAAAATGAACACTACGGTATCCGCCAACAACACCGAAATTATCCCTCCTCGTTTAATCAGCAAGCCCGAGTTCAACTACTGTAGCCGTGAAAGCACCCTTTTGCGGCTTGATAACTTGGCGCGTATCACCACGTTGCACATCATGACTGGTGAAGCGAAAGTCAGTTCCAACAGCGCCACTAAAATGTTGGAGATTGCCAACCAGTGGGACCGGGAATGGGAACGTTTTGGTGCAACCGATCCGGCGTTGGCGGCCTTCAATGCGGCCCTCGTCAAGGAATCAAAAAGTAGTGCCGCCCGCTTCTTCTTTTACACCACGTGTAGAAGGCTCAAGTCTATTCCAGAGTCTATTCCTGATACAGATCTGATCCGCAAACTTGAGGATCAGTTGGAAAGGCTGTATCTCGGGGATGAAAGGTGTTGATTGGTAGTTTTTGCTGATATCTAGTCTCTGGTGATTTGCAGTCTCTGGCTTTGAGTCTCTCTTGACCATCTCTGTTGATTTATAGTCCCAGGGACAGTCTCTATGTTGAACATGTGTGTATTCTGTTTGGAGAAATCTCTCGATGGATAGTGATCTGCTTTTCCCACTGTAATTTTGCACCCGGTCACGGTGAAAAACTTGAGTAAAATCACCATGGCTTTCACCGCTAGGGCACTGCAATGTCGCACCGTACTTAGGCGGCTATCACTTCTCTCGCAGAGCACCGGCTTGCCTCCCACTATATCCCAACTACACGCTCATCCGCCAGCGGTGAATTCAACCGTCGAGACTCATGGCCACATTACCACCGTCCGAAGCTCCAAAGCTGCGGATTTTGTGGACTTGTCGGATGGCACATGTCACTCTGGCTTGAACGTGGTATGCAAGAACGCACACGACTTCCTAGCACAAACTCTGTTGAAACGAGGCCAGAGCATTCTTGTCAAGGGCGACTGGTCCACTTCCCCGGGAACTCAGCCCTACGAATTGGTCTATGACCATACTAACCCATCGCATCGCTTCCAGATTATCGGAAACGTAGAAAGCAACTACCCCGTCCAAAAGAAAATCACCCTGCTCCAACACTTGCGGAATTTGCCTACTCTTCGCCACCGGACCGCGTTGCTCGCGTACATTACTAGATTCCGATCACAACTCGAATTCTCGCTCCATAATTTCTTCAACTCGAACGAATTTGTCAAAGTCTCGCCTCCGATAATCACAAGCACAGACTGCGAAGGTGCGGGTGAGCAGTTCACAATTACTTCTGGTCAAGATACGCCACTGGGAAAGTTTTTCGGTAGAAACGCTTACTTGACCGTTTCCACGCAGCTTCACCTTGAGGTGCTCTGCCAGTCCCTAACCAGAGTATGGACATTGAGTCCGTGTTTCCGTGCCGAGCCGAGCGACACCAACCGCCACTTGAGCGAGTTCTGGATGTTGGAAGTGGAAATCGGTTACATTACGAATTTGAGTCAGCTTGTGTGCTTCACCGAGAAGATGCTACGCCGAACAGTGCAATCGCTCTTGAAGACTATGCCCCAGGTCGTATCCGGGTCCCATGGTTTCGAGGCTCTAGATCCGGATTTGATGCAGAGACGGTGGGAAATGGTACTACAAAAAGAGGCATGGCCTGTGATTTCGTATACGCAGGCGCTTGACCTAGTCAACGATATTATGAGCAAGGGTAGACTGCGGTACCGTCTAGCCTGGGGCGAGTCGCTCCTGGCGAAACACGAAAAGTGGCTAGCAGGCGAGCATTTCAAGAGCCCCGTGTTTATCACTGACTATCCAGTGTCGCAAAAACCTTTCTACATGCCGCTTAATGCTGGCTGTTTCGAAGAGAGGCAAACGGTAGCGTGCTTCGACTTGATCATGCCTGATGTGGGAGAGCTTATTGGAGGGTCCATGAGGGAACACCGGTACCTGCAGCTCTGCCAACAGGTGGAGGCTCGAGGCATAAATCAGACTGATATCGAATGGTACCTCGACACGCGGTTAAACGGCACAATTCCACATGGAGGGTTCGGATTGGGCCTTGAACGACTAGTCATGTACCTCACTGCGATCGACAACGTCAGGGAAATCGTTCCCTTCCCGAGAGTCATGGATCTGTGCCAGTGCTAGGCATATTATGTAATCGGTAAAAATCAGCCCTTGGGAGCTGAGATTTATAAAAAATCGGCGTTCCACGCTATACATTGCACGCAAGATGGATCAGTTAAATGTCAAGGAGCAGCAAGAGTTCCAGCAGATCGTGGAGCAGAAGCAAATGAAGGATTTCATGAACTTGTACTCTGGTTTAGTGGGACGGTGCTTCGACGATTGTGTGAATGACTTTACATCGGCAACTTTGACCACTAAAGAGACGAGTTGCCTCTCGAAATGCTCGGAAAAGTTCTTGAAGCACTCAGAAAGAGTTGGTCAGCGATTCCAAGAACAAAAGTATGTCACACCCCCATCTGTGTATTGATACCGAACCCTACTAACTCTCCAGCGCTTTGATGATGCAGAACATGCAGAAGAAGTAATTACCCTGATGCTGGTTGGTGCAATTGGCCTAGCACTACTCAAACTGTACATATGATGAGCTGCAGCAAATGCGCCCATAATGATGACGATTTTAGTCTTTTTATTACACGAAACTTTGTGAATAATGTCGTTTGCGAGGCAACAAAGTCTCGCTTTCTTGTATGCATGTCCGTACAACAAGCGCAACTGTCATGAGACAGGAGTCATGTAGTTATCAGAAAAGAGTAGGCCGTGAACAGTGCAATAGGATTAACTCCGCGTGGTATATTCTTTTAAAGTGATGATTCGCACATTACATAAGACTACAGAGGAAATCATCGATCGTGTTGACGCTACTTGCTCGCTTACCATGAGCAAAGATAAGCAGTGCATTGAACTATCTCGAATACTTGTTTCGGCTACAATCAATCGGATAATCCATGGTATATCCTCTACAGACGAAAAGCAATATGCATGCTCACTACCACACTTTCTTGGTGAGTTAAACAGTTTGCGTCAATCTTATTTGCACTTAAATTCACCAACGTGCATCGCGCCGGAGGAAGAAATGACCAGCGATACCCTAGTATCCATCTTCAAAGAGCCCAAGCTTGATTCTATTGCCCTGTTGAACGAAGACAAAACCATCTCATTCAAGGTCGACCCGCCTCAAGAATTCGAATCGTGCCTCAAGACATTCGCATCAGAGTCCGCGCATGCATACTCAATGTTGCTTGTGGGGCGACTAGAAGAATTGAAATCTCGACAAAGTGAGCAGCCAATAAATGGCGCTCAAACAGAGCCAATTAATAGTCAACACAACCCTCATCCAGATCAAGTAATTCTGGTCAAAGATGAATATCCCACACAAGATGCCTCCCCAGCTCAGAATCTCGCCCAAGAATCGAAACCAAGTACATTGCCTAATAGCGCTGAAAACCCATTGACTATTGATGTGTCTGATAATGAAGCAGATCGAGCACAGACCGCTGTCACGAGGGATGATATTATTGAGATCGACGATGATGAGCCGGAGTCAGACCCGAGACCCCAGCCAGACGCTTTAAATCACAACATTGAGGTTGTCTCGGATACTCGTCGAGAACTTGATCTTGGTCAGCAAGATGCAAAGGAGCATCTCGTTACTGCGCGTAATCCTCTACCGCAGTCGCCCGCACAGACTCAATCGGCGCAGTTTCCTACAACCACTAAAAGAAAATTGTCGGAAACGCCCGACTTTTCTGCTCCTCCTGATAGTAACGAGATGGCATGTCAAGTACAAGACGAACCTGTTGCAGCGGACGCGCTGCAAAAGCAATCGACGGCGTCTCATACTAGCATGCAACAGCAAAAGAGATTTCAAAGTATCGCTACAAGCCTAATCACTCGCATCCAGGAGCATCGCTTCAGCCTGCCTTTCTTGCAGCCAGTGAACAAGCGAGATGCCGCGGATTATGCCGATGTCATTTACGAGCCACGCGACCTTAAAAACATTTTACGCCTCGTCAAATCAAAGATCGAGCCTCCCGCCTATACCTGCATCAAACACCTTGAGCGAGACATTATGCTAATGTTTGCCAACTGCATAATGTACAACAAGTCGGATGACGAGTTGACCCGCTTGACCCTCAGCATGCGAGACGATGTTCAGAACATGTTCAAAATGTATGAAGATGCCGAGCTGGATATATCCTAATCTATTAGCAATTTGAAAGATGGCAGGGGCTCTTTTTTTGCGCTTACAGTGCTCTCTTACTGCAACCTTTCAACAAAATCGAGATTTTGAGAGCCGGGGCTGGGACTATTTGCGACCAACTTTTCTTTGAAATCGGTCAAGATATTGCATGCCAGAGTCCTGTTCTTGTCGGCGAATTTGGCCCAAAAAGCAGGGCTCTCGATCCCCGTGCACGCCATCCAGGCCGCAATGCTATAGAATTTAAGCTCCCAATCGACCGAGTCTGCGGAGGGAGGCCCCAAGTGTCGTTCTTGTAACGCGACTGTGCCATCGGACCGGAGAAGAGTCGCGGGATTGATCTTGAATTCTAAGGGATGAAGAAACATGTCTTGCGGCGTGGAGTAGCCTAATATGCCACCGTCTTCCGTTTGCTCCGGAAAGTTGCGCGAAAGACCGTTTTTATAGGCGAGAAATTCTTGTTTGAGGAGTGCGCTATACTGATTGCATTGGAATGGATTCAAATTCGGTCCAAGGCGCTTGGTCTCGACAAGCCAACGCTGCCAGTCTTTGAAAAAGTGCGCGCTCATGGTCGGGTCGTACAGCACAATAGCGGTCTCGGCAAAGGGTTTGATTTTACTTCGTGATTCGCGGTAGTGGCCAACGTGCAAGGCTCCGGTCTCGACGATATGGTACGGCTCTTGCATGACTAGTAATGCGGGAAGAAACGTATCGTGATTGCGGCCGCCGTCACGGTCCTGGGACAAGAGTGGCCAGTAAATAGTTGGTCCGTTCAAGGTGTAATAAATGGCAAGCAAAAGGCTCTTGTAGTGGCGACGCCTGGAGAAGAGCATCTGGCCCGACTCGATGTTCATTGCGGGCATCGTGCCGGCAAGATCGTACAAGGCAACCATGCTCATGTGGGGCTCGCTGGCATACTCGGACCAGGTCATCATGTTGGGCGCTCCATCGCGCCGCACGGGGAATCCCGGCTGGATTCCGGCAATCTCATAAAAGTACGGCGAGGTGGTGCGGTGCCACACATCGGGCCACAACACAAACTGTCCCAGTAGGAATGGCTCCAGATATAGGAGCAGGTCGACGTTCTTCAATACCATAGTCTCGGCGTCAATGTAGACGGTGTTATCGAACGAGGTGAACAAGAGAGCAAATACTTTGAGCTGGTCGCGGTTAAGCGGTAAAAAGTCGAGGGTCTCGACTCCAACCTCGCGCTCAATCACCACGCAATGGGCGTTGAATTTGCTGGGCAACAAGTCGTCGCAGATCTGAGAGTCGAAATCCGCTTCGCGCGCCACCACCACCTCAATCGGTAGTCTAGAACGCAATTCGCGCAATTGGGCGACCGCGACCAATGCCGACCCTAGCGATGAACCGCCATATGCCGCAATCACAATGCCGTCCCCGTGGATATCTTCGAATGGCGGATCGGGAATTTTTTTGATCGCCTCGACTAGCTCGCGGTGCAATAGCTGCAACATCTTTAACTTCAGGCTTTTGGGCTCCATGTGGCCCCCCAAGAGCTTCTTGTATGATAGGGGCGGATTATGAAAATGGCACACTTTCTGGGCCATCAAGGGGACCCCTCGCTCGCTGTCGGAGAACGGTTCCACCGCAGCTTGGTGCTTTATCAAAATGCCAACAATAATTTCGTGGTACCAGTCCAGTTTCCGCTGAGAATTGTGCCTGATCAAAGCGGATCTAATTTCAAGCTCGTCGAATGGCACAATGTCGATACTGTGAACTTTATCAATAGTTACGGCAAGCGACGATTGCAATCCGATCAGATTTTGGCTAATATAGTCCTCGCGTAACTGCCGGTAAAGCGGGAATGAGAATTTTGAAGCTTCAGCTGAAGGTTGTTTGAAGCTGGACAAAATTTCATTCTTTAGAAGGTATTTGATATCTGGAGCATACTTTTGCTCGAGATCACTGCGCAAATCGGCACATAGAATGCGCTGCAAAATAGCGCTTGCACTAGACTCGAAGCGTCGGACATGGCGATAATTTCCGTGTTTGCGGAAGCGAGTCAACATTTTCTCAATAAGCGAGTCCTCCCTCAATGCTTTCATGAACAGGTCTGCGTTAGAAGCATTATTGAGTTTCGCCAAGTAAGCATTAACAGTAGCAGAATTCAAGGAGTTGTTTTTGCAAAACAGTATTGTAAGATTCACCATGGCCACGAGGTAGAACAAGGCCACAATAAAGCCAAGTGTCGTCCTTCGTGGCACACTGAAGTTGGCTGGGATCATGGCCAGGTTAGTATTGTTGTTGTTTTGGTATTAGGGATAGAGCGGGAGTGCGCCTTTTTAAAGGAAAGCGGGGTTGAGAGGCCCACATGCGTTTTTTGCAGCCAACCCATTTTGGGCGACTTTCAGCACATGCTCGCGTGTACCTTAATCTCTAAAACCGATATCGCATTGATGTTTCCGCGGGCTTGCGAAGACTACATGACTTCAACGCAAGTACAAGATAGAAGGTCTCGGCTTAGTATACACGCAATAGGCTCCAAGAATTCTAACAATCGCGAAACGGTAAGTACCCCATGGATCACATCTTACCGCAATAGTAACAAGTTCTCCCCGAAACTTGCTAAAACGATATATAAAAATATCACATCAAAAATGAATCGGAATGTCGATTTTCCGCCATCGCGTCATACCACTATCCTTATCTTGGATGCCACATTTCATCAAGCAGACGGCTTTTCCAGTCGAGTATGCTCCCGCACATATCACCAAGTGGAGGTCTCTGCGAACCGGACTCCAGCTCACCTATATCAACCAGGCTTCGCCCGTCGTGAATGGCTTCTTTGCGGTCGCTACCGAAATCGCGGACGACTCAGGGGCTCCTCATACCTTGGAGCACTTGGTGTTTATGGGCTCGAACAAGTACCCCTATAAGGGTCTTCTCGATACATTGGGAAACCGCTTATACTCATCGACCAATGCCTGGACTGCCGTGGATCAGACTGTCTATACCTTGACCACCGCAGGATGGGATGGCTTCAAGACCCTTCTTCCAATCTACTTGGACCATCTCTTCCATCCAACATTGACAGACGATGCATGCCTCACTGAGGTTTACCATATTGATGGCAAGGGTAAAGAAAAAGGTGTGGTCTTCAGCGAGATGCAGGGTATCGAGGCCCAGCTGTGGTTTCAAACCAATCTCGCCATGCAACGTCTCTTGTACCCGCCCCTGTCGGGTTATTCTTCAGAAACTGGTGGCTTGATGAGTGAGTTGCGAAAACTTGGCAACGAACGTATTCGTCAGTTTCATCGTGACATGTATCGCCCCGACAATTTGTGCGTTATCATAACGGGATCCGTCGACGAGGAGGAATTGTTGCAAATCATGGAGACATTTGACGCCGAATTAAATCCGTATGACCCCTCGAAAGCCAAGCCTCGTCCCTTTGTCGATTCCGTGCACGAAGTTCCATTAGCAAAATCTATTATCGAGGAAGTCGAATTCCCAGACGATGATGAGTCCATGGGCGAGATGATCTGCTCGTGGATTGGACCGTTGGCGTCTGATACCCTCACAAATACTGCCTTGGAGATTTTGGGTTCGTACCTCTGTGATAGTGCCATCTCGTTGCTCAACAAGAACTTTGTGGAGATTGAGAATCCGCTCGCAACCGACATCGACTTTTCAACTGATGACTACTACCGCACCACAATCAACCTCATTATTGGAGGCGTGCCGACAGCCAAGTTACTGACGTTGGACCAGCAACTCAAGGAGTTGATCTCACTGCAGACTGAACCCACAAATTTCGATCTTGAGTACATTCGCCAGCTTATCGATCAAACCCGTTTGAAAATTGTGTCCCGCACCGAGAAATCTCCGTCCGATCTTGCAAATATCGCATTGGACGAATTCCTCTATGGTGACCCCAGTGGCTGCGACTTGAAAGCACGAACAGCTGACCTCAAGGACTTTGAACAACTCCTGTCGTGGTCTCTGCAACAATGGTGTGACTTGGTCAAGCTGCAATTGGTAGATAACCATTCTGCTTCTGTCCTTGGCAAGCCTTCGCGCGCTCTCATGGAGGCTCAGAAAGCCCGTAATCGCCAAATCGCCAAAGAGATTAAATCAAGGTACGGCAAAGAGGGTTTGCTGGACCTCCAAAACCGTTTGGACATTGCTCAAAAGCACAATGACACGCCGATTCCTGACTCACTCTTGAGACAATTTGACATGCCCGATCCTTCAAAAATAGCCTTTATCCAAACTCGCTCATACGTTGTGGGTGATTTAAAGGAGCTCGTGGATCTGCTGTCTAATGAGTATACCGAGTCTGATAAGGTCGCGGCCCTTTTGGAAAGCGACTGTCCCCCCGCCGGCGAAATGCCCCTCTTTTTGCATTACGAAGATTTCAAATCACAATTTACCACCATAAGTCTTGTCATGTCGTCTTCAGTCGTGGATGAACATTTGCTCAAGTACATGTCGATTGTCGAGGAAATCTTTGCAATGTCTGTGCAGTTGAAAGACCGATACATTCCTTATACCGACGTCATTTCGGAACTCAACAATGATCTAGTTGAATTCCAATTGGACAATGGCTACGAAAACCAGTTCCTAGAGTTGATCAATATCAAGGTCAAATTTGAGTCGGGCAAGTACCGCACAGCAATTGATTGGCTTATTGCTATTATGTGCAACACAGTATTTGAGGAGTCGCGTATCAAAGTCATTGTCGAAAAAATCGTCAATTCCATGGCCGATAAAAAGCGCAATGGTGAGCTTATGATGTACTCTTGTCAGTACCGCCGTATGTTCAGCGATCGGTCTTTGCGGAAAGCTCAAGACTCCATCAATACCGAAGCTTTCTACAAGGATTTGCTTTTGCTGTTGGAAAATGGCGAAAATGGATTCGCTCGGGTCAAGGCTGATTTGGAGAAGTTGACTCACCAACTCTTTAGTATCGACAATATTAAAGTTTTCATTCTTGGTAATGTCGAAAACTTGGAGCTGCCAGTTTCGTCGTGGTCGAAATTTGTAAAGGCTTTCGGACCGAAAGATTGCCTCCGCACCCCCTTTGCAAAGTTACCCCGCTCTGTCGACTGCAGGTCCAGTATTGGTGAGCAGTGTAAGCAGCATGCATTCCTCGTGTCCAGTCCGGCAGCCGAGCTGACCCATTTAGTTACACTCACCTTGATGCCTCACCGCTACCTTGATGAGGATATCTTTAAAATAGCTTTGGCAAGCGAGTTCCTCACCGCAGTCGAAGGGCCCTTCTGGCGTGGTATCCGAGGTACGGGACTCGCTTACGGTGCCAGTATCCGTCGCAATGTCGAGACCGGCTACCTTTCTTTTTCGCTCTACCGCGCCGCAGACCCAAAGCAGGCGTGGCTCACTGCCAAGAAAATCGTGCAAGACTACAGCGACGGGACCTTGACCATCGACAGTCTTTCGATAGAAAATGCGGTAGCAGCCATAATCAACCTGTTGGCCAACGCAGAGGATAACAGCTACGATGCTGCAACGTCCAAGATCAGCGACAATGTGTTTAAGCGCAGGGGACCGCATTACAACACTTCATACTTGGCGAAATTGAATCAATTGACTGCTAATGATGTTAAATGTGTCTTGTCCACCTACTTTTCTGCATTGTTCTCCTCTGAAAAGTCGGTCGTGTTCGCTAGTGTCCCCGCGGCCAATGCAGAAGATATGAGTGAATTTATTCAGTCCATGGGGTACGTTGCTACTATAGAAGTCTTGACTACCGAAGCGTCCGAGCATGACGATGGCTCTTCATGTGCTTCGTGTGAGTCACACGATGAAACAGACTCTTGCTCGGAAGAAACTGCACTGGAAAAGGAGGATGATGAGGAGGAGTAAGATAGATTTCAGATTTAGCTTGATAGAAGAGAATGCAATTATATACCTATACCCACGTACAAAAACACAACTTTCTTTTACGGGAAGCTTAATTGAGTAGAGTTGCTCGACCACGTAGATTCTAGGAGCTTATTGACATGCTCGTTCGCACTCTGGCACGCCGTCTGTTGGTCAACTCCCGCCGATTCCCAAAAAGATCGGCTATCGATACCAGTGCACGCAAACCATCTTGACACCGCGTGAACTTTGAGCTCCCAATCAATATCACCAAACTCTAGGGACGCGCTTGAAATCCCCCACTTGCGCAGAACGCCATCTAATGCGATCTTGCCCACGCTTGCAGGATCAAATGGGTGAATAGGGTACCTCAAAAAAAATACACCCGGAGAAGTGAATGGATGAGTTACCTGAGCCTCAACCAACGATCCTGAGTCTGGATCACGCATCAATGTCGACACTATTGGGACGTACAGCATAAATTCCAACATGAGTTCGCTTGTGAACCGGTCTCTTTGGAACGGCCAGAGCCGATTATCCATTCCCCTAGACTCGAGCCACCTCTTGAACCTTTGCATAAGCGAAATACTATCGGCGGGGTCAAAGTACACCGACGCCTTATTCTTGAACTCCATTGTATGGGTAGAACCTTCATTGCGATTTCCTAGCCATGCATGAGTCTGCACAATGTGATGTGGCTCCTTGAACACTGCAAGAGCTGGTAACAAAGTATCGTACGCATCGCCGACGGGCGTGGATTGACTGAGCAATTTTTTATAGTGAGAATCCCCGAAAGCCTTATAGTATATTGCCAACAATATACTTTTAAAATGCCGACGCTTGGAGAAAACCATTTGTTGCATGTCAATCGAAACGGGACTCGGCAACTTGTCTTGGTCATGATAAGATACTTTAAACTCAAGATCGCTGTTAAGGTATAGGTGCCAGCCCTGCTCGTTCTCAAGACCATGGCGATGAATAAGCAAACAGGGTTGAATTTGAGCAATCTGATAAAAAAAGGGAGATGTGTTGCGGTGCCACTTATCGGGCCATAACACAAAGCCAGTGGGCACGTAGTAATCAGCCGTAATCAATTCAGTCACATTCTTTAGTGGGATCGTGCCCGCCTCCATGAAAACGGTATTGTCAAAGGAAGAGAAGAGCAAGCCGATGATGCCGGCATGTTCCTGGCTGAGGGCGGCATGAAGGCGCAGTTCCCCAACCATACCCTTAACCAAATAGCACTCGGCATTGAACTTTGTTGGCAAGAGCTGCTTACAAACTTCCACATCATAGTCTGTTTCCACGTCAATCATTACTTCAATAGGAAGAGCCGATCCCAGGTCGCGAATCAATCCTATTGTGACAAGCGTTGCGCCAAGTGCACCAGGCGGGCAGTGAATCACAATACCGTCGCCATGAACAAAGTCTACCGATGGTTCTCTCATACGCTTGAGGAGTGTCACGAACTCTGCGTGTGCTTCCTCGACACTTTTTAACCAATCCGCTGACGGATTGACGTGGCCGCGCACGAGTCTGTGGTATGAGAATGGCAGCGATTGTGGGTCGTAATAGGGCACTTGCGGTACAGGATCACCGATTTCTGACTCTGTAAGACCCCTAACACTGAATATTGACTGCTCATCAAAAATACGCACTAGCGAATTCAAGTATTCGGTTTTGCGCTGGCTGGAGCACTCTCGATCCATTTTCACTACTGCGGGTCGGCGAATCGGTTCCTCTCGAGACGCTTGTTCAAAAAACTTTTCCGCAAGGCTTGCGATCGCTGAGACACAAAAGTTTTTGAATGCGGACAGATATAGGTCAGCCCTTGCCTCATCATAGAGCTTCAAGGACAAGACCAGCTCCGAAAAGTATTTCTGGGTAAAGACGCGATCGACGACTTCATGAAGATCTTGTTGAAAGACAGGCGTAAATCGCAGCACGATTTGAGCTTTCAACTCATTCATGTACTGAGTCTTGTAGCGAGTCTTTACGTGCCGTCTAGCAACAGCCAAATAGTTAAAGTTCAAGAGGCGAGGCACAATGTCCTGAGAATCCCCAAAGAGATCGCGGACATTGGCGACAGAACTTGGGCCCCAAGGCTTTTCAACTTGAGATGGTCTGGAGATGAGACGCGTGTAGCTCAAATGAACAATCACGATTCCGGCCAACACCATGAATAAAAGGCTTCTTGTTCCAATATAGACGCGTCTCATTTGTAGAGAGATAATGAGTAGAAGCTTGATTGCCCGCAAGAAAGCAAACAGAAGATGCAGGCAGTATGAAAAACCCTCTGCCAATTTTACTTGATGCAGTAATATCGTCACACGCACTTTTTGCCAATAGTAGAAAAACAACAACAGGTATTGCTCCACAGGTCCCTTCTTCTATTCATCTCGTGAGCCTGAAGTGTTCTGAGACTTGGCGTAGTTGGCATTACTCATGTTCGGACTGGTACATCTAATCTCGTGACCGATGCAATCGATTCTCCCATCGCCCCGTGCGTGCCACTTGATCTCCCACCCTCTGGGGACTATAATAACACAAGAGAATCATCACGCCGCAGCGACCTCATCACTCTTCCACGCGTTCACTGCAAAAGGGCCAACTTTTCCTGCTCCAATTGCTTGTATTTTATTGTTTGAGTCTCGATTTCCTGTTTCACTTTGTCAACAAAGACCTGTAATCGAGCGAGCTCGCTGTTCTCGTCACTGCGGATATACTCACGGTCTCGCATATCGGGTCCACTCAAGCTGTAAGGCAAAAGATTGGCAGGCTTTTGAGTGAGGATTTCAAATACCTTTTCGGTGGGCTCCTGGAATACAAGTTCATCGTACAAGACGGAGTGTACCTCGCCGTTCTCTCGCTTTGGTGATTGTGGATTGAATGGATGCAACTTGAGGCTGTGAAATATCTGAAAGTTCTTTTCATTGATGCCCAACTCAGCACCCGCGTGGAAATGCAACTTTATGATAATCTCAAACTCGCCCCATCCGGTTTCAGTCACTTGGTACGGGGGCTTTTCGATCGAGCGAACCGAGTTTTCGTACGTGTCGTGAAGTTTAAACGTGACTCTCTTGAGTAACGGCGTCAAATCCACATTGTCCAACACCGGCTTGAAAAACACCGTCCATTCATGCGTATGATCCACCGGCGTCTTCTCAGTGCGCATCTCCGGTGCGAGACGTACTGCGCTATTGCCGTATACTATGGGAACAGACAAGGAGATGCACTTGATTCTCTTGGAGCTCATGGTGTGTTCAGTATCAGTCAAAAGTTTCGCTCCACCAGAGTCTTGATCTTCGATGAAAAATTTAGCCGCCTGCATAGCCGAATCACACCCAAGATTCACACCCAAGATTCACAAACTACACGGACTGGGCCTTCATAGTGGCCTCCAATTGGTAAACTGGCAAGCGTATTCATCACAACTTTAAAAGCACACCTGTCGCTTGCTCATGATACAAAATTACTCAAAATCATGTTACAAAACGCCGTCAACATCACAAATTTAAAATGTGAAGCAAGATCCAGCTTGCTCTAAACACATGGCCACCCAGTCTTGTCGTCGCACGCAGTGCAATCGTAAAGAGCACGCACTACGAACCTACTGTGCGGGCTTGGGTACCCCGCCCGATGTTCCATAGAGGCCAGCATAGGGGCATTTACTCTTGGCCGCGACATCCCGTTTCCCCAAAAAGTTTCCATACGGACACTTTCCCTTGGGCGGCGGCGGCGGCGGCGCTTGGCCGTCTTGCCGCTTGGATAACAATGCGGGATCGTTCCATTCCGGGTGGTAATCACTTCCCATAAGATCCCGCTTCGCAGCAAAGTTCTTATACGGGCAATCCTTGTCGGAAACTCCCGGTGGCATTGGGCCCAAGTAATTTGCGTATGGGCACTTTATAGCACCAGCGCCCTCTTGTCGTTTTGAAAGCGTGTGGTCAAAGTGAAAGCCGCCCGGAATGGCTCCATCCGGGAAATCCTCCCGTTTACCAAGCTGCTTCTTGTACGGGCACTCTGTTGGCGGGGCATTTGGATCCTTGGGAGCTAAAAAGCTAGAGTATGGGCACTTTTTCGGTTCAGGGGGAGGGGCATCCGCTCGTTTAAATACGGCAGCCGCTTGCTGGGCGCCATTCATGTCGAGTTGCTTCGCGTACGGACACCCACCTGCAGCAGCCCGCTGCTTGAGCCGATTCAAGGTTTCAGTATCCATTGCCCCGCCATAATTTGCTCCGTCGTCATAGCCGCGCTTCATTTTGGACGCCGTATAGCCATCGTCGTACGCTGCGTCACCTGCCTGCGCGGGGACAACATTTCTATTGCCTGCGGCATAAGGACACTTTTTCTCCGCAGCTTGCGGAAATTCCCGCTTAGCCAAAATGCCAGGATAGCCAGTAGCCTTGTCTTGAAACAAAAGCTCCCGTTTTGCCAAAGCACTTGCCGAAGACACAGATGCCGGTCCGGCGTCGCGCGCCTGTGCGGCACTCTTGGCACGGCCAGCTGCATAGGGGCACACATCGCCCGGTCTCACTGCCATATGGCCGGGGGGCAAGGCGAACGGCTCGCCCAAATGCCCATGGTCAAGTTCATCGTCATTGGAACCATCATTGACAAACTGTTCTGGTGCCATCTTGAACCCTGTATGGACTGCTGGAGATTCAGCGCTCGGGTCTGGTGTTTTCATGGCATTTTCCTGCCTTGTCAGAGGTAATTGTGCGGCAGCTTGCGCGACACTCGCCCCGCCAGGAGCAATCGGCTGGTTAGGCGTGCCCGACATCTGGCTATCTGCTAGTGCCACACCGAGAAGCAATACGCATAGAGCACGCATTGGAATCTGTGTGCGTTTGCACGGTAAAATTAGCTTCATTGAAAAGCGATTCAACAAATTCTTGACTTGACAATTTGATGAAACAGAGTTTGCAGGAGCCGCAATATGGGACCATCTCTTATGTATACGACTCTGCCGATATCGCCGAGATGCATGTCATCAAAAGCGATGGGTAAACGGGAATGCTGACCTATTAGCGGTCAATGATTGCACTGCGACTTGCCCCAAACGATGCGAGATCAGTGCACGTGAACGCGGACGGCACTGACAAATGTGCATAATAGTGCGTTTTGAGGCGAAGAAATGATTCGTCCTGGTGATTCAAGCTGCCTATCGTGCCTTTCGGAGCCCTTCATTGATGGGGTTTGCGTCGAAATTGGGAAAGCGGTGGTGTCACCGTTATCCTCTTCAATATCGATTGCAAAACAATTAGTCACTGTGACTTGTGCATTATCGGATAAGGGGCTGCAACGGCCATTCAACAGCAAGAAATTTCTTGCGCCGACAATGACTTGCAAGATGCTCTCTGCGGCCTGTCAAACGCCTCGCTATTGAGGCGCCATCGTTTTTGCGGCACGCGCGGTGCGGTGCGATCAAGCGACTAGAAGCAACCTCGCACATTATGGCAAAAAAAATTGGCAGGAGGGTGCGGGGTCACTGACCCCTCTCTTGCCCGGTCCAGACACACACTGCACACCCACACGCGACGCAAAATATCGCGATAGCAACTGTTGTTTAGAGCCAATCGAGTTCAATGGCCACGTGAGACCCATCTTGGCCGTGGAAAAGGGGGTTGTGTGGGTACGGTTGCGACGAAAATTGTCGGTTGCCACAGTCTAAACAATAACCCCGCACGCGACGATTGTTTGGCCAAGCGGGGCAGAAATCAGAACGGATGAGGGGCCGCCTTTTGAAATTGGGCTTGCCATGAAATATATATAAGGCAGCAGGAGGTGCGAGCTGAGTGACATGACAGCGATGCTAACGAGATCCAACTACATCAGTGGTGATGGCCGCACTTGCAGTGCACTCGGCAGGACTGCCTACGTTAAAGCGTTTGGTGTTTGACCCACAAGCCCACAAGGTACTGATGCATCCAGGGCCTATCGAGATTGATGCGTGTACGGGGAACTTGCTGGAGTTGCTTGTGTGGATGAGGGTGGGTACTGAGCCGATACGGACAAGCATGTCCCTGTCGTCTATAGCTCGCTTACGCACACGTGACAGCGATCCGCATAAACTGCCGTATTGTGCATGATAAGGCCAGAATCGGGGTGTTCTAGGCTCTCGTGGGAGACGATAAATTTTCCGTTGCAATGTGCTCGTTTTCGAGGCGTCCCACACCAGAGTGTGCCGTTGCGGCGTTGCCAGGCAGCGGGTTTGCCGAGGCAACGGAACCGGCCAATCGGATCGGTGCGTTTCCCGGCATTGTCTCTTTTTTCCAGGGCGTGCGCAATTCGTACTGCGCCGTTTATTTTCTCTGCGTATGGTGATTGCGCGCGGCGAGATTTTTTTCGCCGACTCCGAACAATGCAGGCAGGCGCAGCGGCTTTGCATTGAGTTTCGCCGTAAGTCACGTTGTCCATTGGCCACATCTCTTTCCCGCCATCGCTCGCACTGTTTGGGTCTCGGCTGCTCGTGCTGACTTACCCCTCTTTTCGCATTCATGACTGCTGCTGCCGCTGTCACTAGCCACGTTATGTCCGTCCCAGCCACCGCTGCGTCCCCGTCGTCCCTGTCCCCTGACTCGCTTAAGCTGGCCCCTATTCCCCGCAAATCTGTCAATGTCAAGACCGATAAGCCCCGCCCACACGTGTGCCCCGTATGCACTCGTGCCTTTGCTCGGCTCGAGCACTTGCGCCGCCACGAGCGCTCTCACACCAACGAGAAGCCCTTCCAGTGCGCCTTGTGTGGCCGCTGCTTCGCCAGAAGAGACCTTGTTTTGAGGCACCAACTGAAGTTGCATCTGGTGGATAATATGAAACCCGAACATGTTCTCGTGTTGGAAAACAACACCAGCTCAAACCCGGCTCTTCCTCACCGCGAACCTTGCTCCCCGTCGTCTAGCGGAGAGGTCAATTCGGACAATGCTAGCCAGGAGGAGCTTGAAAAATCCCTGGAAAAGTTTCCCATGATGTCCTCCAGCAAGCCTGGTGTCTATGCACAGCCCAACATTGCACCGGGGAGTATGTTCTATGGCCATCCTGGGCCTTTTATGGCAAACTCTACCACCACCTCGCGTCGCCATAATAGTGTGTCCTTGCCATTGACCCAATCAAACCCCTCTCTCAATGTCTTTTCGCAAGTGTTGTCGCCTATTGTGTCGTCGGATTGCCTGGCATTGGCAAATGGCCCGTTACAAGTGGTCAAGCTCGAAAGCAAAATGCCGACACCGAGTCAGGACGACCTTTGTCCAGATGAGGGCCCAGTCTTCAACTTTGGCTCGTCATTGCCGCCTCATATGCGCATGAATCGCTCACAGCTGCAATCCAGTGCCTCTCCTACCCCCATGTTGTCCCGCTATACCACAACAGAAGACAGTATGGGCAACACCCCTTCTCCGCGACAAGCTCAGTCGGCGCCGTTCGCTACGCAAGTCGGCACTAGCAATTTCGACCCCCCACTTTCAACGTTTTCTCGAGAATTCTCACCCCTAGTTCCCTCGGCGATCGATGTGGAGGATCCCAACCTCAAGGAACTCTTGGGTGACATTGACTTGGAAACATTGTCCATGGTGGACTGGGGCAATATCGAAAACCTTGATATCGATTCTATACTACACACTGGCGGGCCTAATGACAATACGCTGGGGGTCTCGCCCAACCTGTTGACGCGCAAACAGCAGTCCCTCAAGAATTTGCAGCAATACTTTACCGGTAGCGACTCTGGCAACACTGCCGCAGCTCTGCAAATGTCGCTCAAGCAAAAGTCGTTAAAGAATTTGCAGCAGTTTTTCGTGGACCATTATCCAGACCACAAGAGTGGTAAAGCTCGGCATAAGGGCCGTGTACAGGAGGTTGCCTCATCATCCTCCAATTTGAACAATAGCTCTGGCAACTATGGTTCGCTAATGACCCCTCTTCGCCAGGCTACGCCATTCACAATTGGTGACGGACACGATGAGCTCAAGCCGCGCCACTTGCCGCACAGTAACAAGGCAACAGGTGCAACTTTCCGCAGCGCACCGGAAGGTCAGCCCTATGCTGACTCCAGCAAGCGCGTAAAGTTGAGCAGTAGTGACTGTCTGTCTCGCCCAAGCTTGGACAATGCCGAAAAATGGCTCCAGGATATTGTGCTGGCACCTTTGGACCACAATTTCCCGGCGCCCTCGCACTATGTGGGCTTTTTAGATCCCCACTTGCAAAATGAGCCGCACTTGTCTGATAACGAACCGCATTATCCCGGCAATAGCGCACACTCTTTCAGGACCTGTCCTGAAGAAATTTCGTCCTTGTTCCGCTCGCGCCAGATTGACTTGATCAAGGGCAAGTCGAGCACCAACCTTCGCGTCTTGGCGAATACTGAGCAGTCCACGCACCACGACAGTCTCGAGGCAGTGTTTGAGCCGTCGAGTTTGAGTAGTGGGAATTTCAATTACGTTTCGGAAAATTTGCGGCACCACATTATCTACCTGAGCAACTTGAATGACCAAGGATTCCCACCGTGTCAGGACTTGAACAATTACATGCGTCTCTATGAGCTCGAGCTCAACAAGTATTTCCCCTTTGTTCATTTGCCATCGCTCAAAGTCCCACGACCAAACAATACCGAGAATATCTCCCTTTTGTTGGCAATGACCGCGATTGGCGCTCTCTTTTCGTGTCACAGCTCCAATGCCTACTTGCTTTTTAATCTCAGCAAGCTTCAAATTCAGCGCTTGTTTGAGAAGGAAATGCTGATGTCGAGCCTGCCGGCTGCGGTGCGCAAGGTGCCGCTTCTGGCGCATCAATGCTTGGTGTTGCACATTTACGTTTCCTTGTTTATCAATGAGCCCGACATGGCTGAAATCACTGGCCGCAAAATCGCGTCCATGATTGGCCTAGTCAAGTCCACAAAGTTCAACGAGCCCCTCGAGTCTCTTTTGCAGCCGCCGCCTTCGTGTCTCCAGTATGTGGGTAAACCGTTTGCTAGTCTCGATCCCCAGGTTCAAAAGTTGGTGCAGCAAAACTTTGAGTATTTCACGATTGCGCAGTCGCGCATTAGAACGTTGCACGTTTTCTACATGCTTTTATCTTTCCGTGCCAGTTTGATGGGACTTTCAGTTCTGTTTGACAACACCGAGCTCAAGAGCGGTACCAGTTGCTTCCAGGAATCTCTTTGGCAGAGCGACACGGCTCAGATTTGGTTTTCGCGGTTACCTCTGTTTGCGGCATCATGGTCTCTTGAACGATTAAGCAATGGCGAGCCGTTTGTGTCTCTATGCCAAAACTTGCATTTGAAGAATGACTTTAAGGTGCGGTTCCCGCATTTGCCATTTAGCAGCATGCTCCCCATGCTCATGTATATCCACGAGCAGGTGCAGGTGCGCCTCGATGCGATGCCCGAGCCGTTCAATGTGGTGCTGTGGAAGCTCCACCACACTCCGCACTTGACCGACTTGATCAAGACGTGGGAGGTGATTTTTGTGCGCATGAATGGATCGCTCTGGATCGATTCCAACAATCGCCATGTGCTCACCAGCAATGACGATTTGAAGTTGGTATTGCCGCTCTATTGGTTTCTCCGCATCAAACTATCGATCAACATCAACCCCGTGATGGGCGCTGTAATGCGAAAGGACTGGCGCGCAATGAATTTTCACTTGGAACGGCTAAAGGCCCTGGAGGCTGGCCACAAGGTGTGTCAGGAGGGCATGCCGTACTGCTTGGACATTTTCAAGTTGTGGGTGTACAATATCGAGACGATAATGTACGACTTGAGCGAGACGGCGCTCCGCACGCCAGTGTTCTTTCTCACGTGCATGTGCGCCGCTACGCTAGTGTTTTCCGTGTATATGGAGCTGCTTGAGCAGGTGGCGCGAGGACCGGGCGATTTTGAGTATGCGCAGGTGATTAGCTGGATTGATTGCTGCGATGTGATTTTGATGCTTGAGCAGTCGCTCAGCCCGTTATTGAAGACGCTGTACCTGGACTTTCTCGCGCGCGAGTCCAAGGGACAGGCGCCCTATGCTGAGGAGGGAGCCACGCGACCGCAGCACAATATGCGCGACTTGCTTGAGGAGAAGGAGCAGCTCAATGCGTACCTTGGTCTGCCCAGTAGTGGTGTTGGCTCCAAGTTGGGCAAGCACCAACAAGAGCGGCAAAAGGCGGTGTCGCTGCTTATCAAGGCCGAGGTGTGCAACGCGCGGCTCTCGGCCAAGTCGCTCCACCTTGGGATCCGGGTATTGGCGGATGCGCCCGTGTGGCCCGTGGCCATGGGCCTTGCCGAGGCGCTTCAGCACCGCGCCGCGCTCTTGCTGCGGCCACCGGGCAAGCAAATTTGAGTTTCGTGCAGTGTTTACTTAACTATTTATTCGTTTATTACTATTATGGATTACTACCGTCTGGTCTAGATGTCCTTGTAGGCGGATAACTGTTGAAGATGTAGTCTAGATGTCCTTGGATCCTACAGTATATGTAGTCTAGATGTCCTTGGATCCTACAGTATATCTAGTCTATATTGTCGCCTCCTTGTAGAAGCCCTGATCCACGAGGTACTGCGTGATTGCGACGAGCAGCTGGTGAAAGCCGGTACTTGGCGGGAACGGGAATTGGCCGCTTTTCGGGGCATCGGGCGACCCGACGAGAATGGTATTGCGCTCGCCCACAAGAGAGAGGAGCAGTGCGGCGTGGGCGGGCGGCGGCGACGCGACAATCACGCCGGCGCCGGCCTAGGCCAACTCGTTGACGAGGGCGGGGTCGGTCGCGGGCGGCACGTTTGCGATGCGGCGGCCGCCCTCGAGCTGGTTCAAGAAGGCGTGCAACGCGTTGCCAAAGTGGGCTGCCGACGGCGGGGGTGCGGTGACCAAGACCACGTAGCCCTGCTTGGAGCGGGGCGGGTTGCTTTCGCGCAAGATCTGGACGACCTCTGGGTACGAGAACCAGGCGGGGATATCTTCGCCGGAGCGCAAGCGGCTGCGCAACTCGGTGCCCGAGATGTTTGCCGTTTTCGCGGCGGGGTCGACGGTGTCGATGGGCGCGTAGCGGTCCTCGTCGGGCAAGTAGGTGACCATGCGGAACGGGACGATGGTGATGGGCAATTCTGGCTGGAGGGAGCGCAACAAGTCCTGGGCGTCGTAGGGCTTGTAAAAGTCCTCGCCGCGCGAGTTTGAGCCGGGCCCGGCATGGTCGCGGCCGACGATAAAGTGGCTGGCGCCGTAGTTTGTGCGGATCAAGGCGTGCCAAAGGGCCTCGCGGTCGCCGGCCATGCGCATGGCGAGGGGCAAGAGGGACAAGGTGGCCTCGCCGCGGGGGAACTTGTCGATGATCTTGCGGTAGACCTTGACGCGGGTGTGGTGGTCAATGTCGCCCGGCTTTGTCATGCCGACGACGGGGTGGATGAGTACGTGGGCGGGCTTGTCTGCCCCGCCGATTTCGGCGGCGGCGCGGACGGTGAGCTCGCGGTGGGCGCGGTGCATGGGGTTGCGGGTCTGGAAGGCGACGACGGACCTGTCGCGGGGCACTGCGTGGGCCAAGCGAGCGCGCAACTGGGCCGGGGTCTGGCGGAACGGGAGGTAGTCGTAGTGGGTGGGGTAGTCGATAGCTTGGATGGGCCCGCCGAGGTAGACGTCGCCCGCGGTGTCGAACAAGTAGCGGATGGCAGGGTGTTCCGGGTCGCCGCGGAAGACGTGCTGGGCCTCGCGGTGCTTGTCGGGGGAGAATACGGACTGTATGGACAAGACGGCCAAGGGCCTATCGTCGCGCGGGTCGTTGGGGACGAGACGCCGGCCCGGGGAAAGGGCCAATTCCCGAACAAGGTTGCCCGAGACGTCGAGGGTGATGGGGATCGGCCACAAGTAGCCCTTGCCGGTGGCCGGGTTGGTGAGAGAGGCTAAGCGGGAGTGGGAAACGACGGAGTTGTAGTCGTCTTCGTTGAGGAAGCCCAGCAAGGGCGAGAAGCCGCCATTGAGAAGAAGCTCGAGGTCGCATAGTTGGCGGTCAGTAAGACGGTACGAGGGGAGGGAGGGGAGCTCCGAGAGCAAGGCGTCTCTGATGGGGAGGTCGCGGGCGACCAAGTCGTTCAAGCGACCGCCGTACGGTTCAGGAATGGGCATTGGGGTTTCAGACAGGGGTGGGTGGTGGCTACTTGGAAAAGGGCGAGGCCAATTGCGATCTTTTGCACCCGACCGGGCCGGACCGGTGAGCGCCTGGTGTCATATCACGTGATGTGTTGCGGTTGGCCATTACATAATACGATGTTGGGGCGATAATTTGTAATCGAGTTTCACCAGTGTACTTTGAGAGGATGAGGATGGTGAGATGCTGCGCGGTCGACAAGGAAGAGATGCCGACGTAACTGCACTCCCCCAGTCAACACCCACTCCCAATGCACCCACCACTCCCAACCAACACCACCCACTCCATCCACCCCCAAGAAACCATCTCTAACGCAGTCTCATGCTGGAACGCTTAGTAATCGTGTCCTGCATATACCCGCCCACCTTACCCTTCTAGGCCGAGCGAGATTGTTCAGCAACGATCGTCGAATTTTTCTACTTAACCCACAGAATCTTCCCACTCCACCTAACAACACAATGTCTCAACCTACCGGTGACTTGGGCTTGATCGGCTTGGCCGTCATGGGCCAGAACCTTATTCTCAACGCGGCAGACCACGGCTACACCGTCGTCGCCTACAACAGAACCGTCTCCAAGGTCGACCGTTTCCTCGCCAACGAGGCCAAGGGCAAGTCCATCATTGGCGCCCACTCTATCGAGGAATTGGTCCAGAACTTGAAGCGGCCCCGCCGCATCATGTTGTTGGTCAAGGCCGGCGACCCCGTCGACGAATTCATCGCCACCTTGCTCCCCCACTTGGAGAAGGGCGACATCATCATTGACGGCGGCAACTCCCACTTCCCCGACACTAACCGCCGCTGCGCCGCGTTGCAAAAGCAGGGCTTCTTGTACGTCGGATGCGGCGTCTCGGGCGGCGAGGAGGGCGCCCGCTACGGGCCCTCCTTGATGCCCGGCGGCAACAAGGAGGCCTGGCCCCACGTCAAGGAGATTTTCCAGGCCATCGCGGCAAAGGCCGATGGCGAGCCCTGCTGCGACTGGGTCGGCGACGCCGGCGCCGGCCACTATGTCAAGATGGTCCACAATGGCATCGAGTACGGCGACATGCAGTTGATCTGCGAGGCCTACGACATGATGAAGCGCGTCGGCAAGTTCTCCAACAAGGAAATCGGCGACGTTTTCGGCCAGTGGAACAAGGGCGTCTTGGACTCGTTCTTGATTGAGATCACGCGCGACATTTTGTACTATTTGGACCCGCACGACAACCAGCCCCTCGTGGAGAAGATCTTGGACACCGCCGGCCAGAAGGGGACCGGGAAATGGACCGCCATCAACGCATTGGACTTGGGCATGCCCGTCACCTTGATTGGCGAGGCCGTGTTCGCCCGCTGCCTCTCGGCCATCAAGGACGAGCGTGTGCGCGCCTCCAAGGTGCTTGCCGGCCCGGCTGTTGAGGCAGACCGGCCCATCGCCGACAAGAAAAAGTTTGTCGACGACATGGAACAGGCCCTCTACGCCTCCAAGCTCATCTCCTACGCCCAGGGCTTTATGTTGATGCGCGAGGCCGCCAAGACCTACAAGTGGGAGTTGAACGACGCCGGCATCGCCTTGATGTGGCGTGGCGGCTGCATCATCCGCTCCGTGTTCTTGGGCGAGATCACCAGCGCCTTCCGCGAGAACCCCAGCCTCGAGAACCTCTTGTTCCACCCCTTCTTCAACGACGCCGTCGCCAAGGCCCAGGCCGGCTGGCGCGCCACCGTCGTCAGGGCCATCGAGTTCGGCGTCCCCATGCCCGCCTTCACCACCGCCTTGGCCTTCTACGACGGCTACCGCTCGGCTCGCCTCCCTGCAAACTTGTTGCAGGCCCAGCGCGACTACTTTGGCGCCCACACCTTCAAGGTCTTGCCCGGACAGGAAAACGACAAGCTCAAGGGCGACTGGATCCACGTCAACTGGACCGGCAAGGGCGGCGACGTCCTGTCGTCAAACTATGACGTTTAAACTGTAGCACTCTATGTATTTTGTTTGTTTATCATTGCAAAACCAGTATGGTGTGTGTAAGTGCTGCGGGAGTCTTTGAATTGTGAGGTGCTCTAGAATATCCAAGACCAGCAAAATGTGCCCTGCACTTGTACTTGCGACTACCCCCCATTCATGTCAATGTCCGGCAAGTAGTTCTTCTAGAATTAGCGCGTTTCAAGGGTGTTGGCCCCCTCTAGCGAGGGTTTATGTTTGCTTAGTCATCGCGTCGATGCAGTTGTGTGCACGTGACAGTTGGGCGAAACATCCACAGTGCAATACTATAATTTGTGTCCGAGATATACATTTCGCCAAAACACGACCCCCTTTTTTTGTAACTTCATGTAAATTTCTAGTATTGCGGTCCGGAACTCGTGTCCGGATTATGAGGTGACCATTTTGGATATTCCGGATTATCTTTCTCTTGACATATAAACCAACATAAAAGTCTCACTTAACTCCCTTGCGAGATAAAGGCTCGTCTCGGATCATCTCCCAACTTATTGCTACCTTTCTTGGTCACCACCATTGGTTGCGAAGATATGTGACTAGTTGAGACCTAAGAGTAGTTTAACTTTTCAACTCTAAAGCTGTTTCATCGTAATTTCTTCAAAATGACTAGTTACTTATCCTTGGAATGCAGAACCAATGCATCGCTTTCCAACATGGCTAAAACTAGAGAGAACACCTGATACTTACAATCAGGTACGACAGTTTGTGTAGGTACACATGATTCAATTCAAGTGGAAAAAAAGTGATCGCTACAGCAAAAACTGATGACGGCTTTCCAAGAGAATTGGTTCAAGAAGTCGCAACTAATAGACAAGCCCTTTGAAAACAGCCATGTAATGTAATCAGTGTACTGTGTTTGACCGGTGATCAACCTGTGATCAGAATTTTCATCAAAATTTGATCAAGTTTTCCGAAAGCCCCGCACTTTCACCCGACCTGATGCTAATCACCTCCACAGAGCAGCACAACCTAGAACACAGCCAGATTAGTCAACATCTCGGCCGTAACATATATACTAATCTGTGAAAGGTACTTGTAGGACACGTCGAAAGAATCACGCGCCTGGTGTTTTATCAATACACAAGTGTTGTATAAAGAGTTTTCATGGATAAAGCGTTGTCGTGGATAAAGAGTTGTCGTGGATAGAGACTTGTCATGGTAACGACTCTTATCCACGTATCGTCCTTTCAACGTAATTAGACTTCAGCTCATCATGTGCATACTTCCCAGCGAGCCGAGCGCCATCACCAAGTATCGCCGCCCTATGTTCAATGCGTTCTTGAGGGTATTGTCTCCGACTAAACAGGGATGGACCGCAACCCCAGTGTCTTTTCGTCCAACTGGTATTAATTTTTTTCTTCTTTTCTTGTCTTGTTCATGCCGATCGGCATTGGAAAATTCATGTGATGGCCATGCACGGTCCTCAGACATGCCGAGTCTATATCTATTCTTGTTTGTGGTACGGTTGCAGCATTAAGATGCCTTGGCATAAGGGCACCTGAAATCATGTGGCCACACTGAATATCAAGTACAAGTTGAGCAGGGTAATAAACGCCCACACCCCGACGGCAGCCGCCGCCGTGACCTTGCTGTTTGAGTAATCCTTATACCCGCAAATGTGCATTCCACTTTCTCGGGGCAGGACCGTGGCGGCATCGCTGTCCAGGCCAACAACATGCGTTTTCGCGCTTCTCGTGGGGGAGTACGATGGAGCGTGCACGCCAAGCAAGGATTCGCGCTCAATGGGCCCGGCATTGTTCAAAAAGTCGTGCTGAGCATCTTGCGCCTCGTCGTCATCCTCCCACCCGGCGCACGGATGCAGCTTGCGCAATTCCTGGAGGCGGATGGCCGGTTCCAGCAGGAGGAACCGCGCCTCCTCGATCCCGCGGTCGTTTTCAGCATCTTGAAAAGTCGGAACCAAAGTCGACGCCACCTCATACTCGTCATTGTCGTCGCTGCTATAGATGGGCACTCGCATGATGGAGCGAGAGCAGGTGAAGAAAATAAGGGGCGCCGTCACCACCGGCAACATTAGCGACAAGACGACCTGGCTGGCGTTGAGGGTGCGCGCCAAGCCGTCGCGCCCCAGCCAGAGCACCACCGCGAAGCAGGGAGCAATGGCCAAGCCCCGCGTCACGAGTCGCCTTATTACGGGGGGGAACGACCATGAGAGGAAGCCCTCCGAGACCATTTGGCCCGCCAAGGTGCACACGATGCCGGCGCTCTGTCCCGAGCATAGGAGGGCAAGAGCAAAGACGCGGCCAACGGTGGGCGACAAGTGCTGCGAAAGTTGGTGGTAGATGGTGAAGAGATCGGCGCTGGCGCCGGTGCCAGGGGCAGAGTCCGAGTCCGAGTCGGACCCCAGTGCGTCGTGGTCGTGGTCGTGGTCGTGGCGTGCGCCAAGCGCCTTTTCGTCGTGGCCCACCGTGGCGCCCGCCACAATAAGAATGGCCGCATTGACAAAGAGCGCCACCGTAAAGAGGGAGATTACAAGTTCCACTACCGTGTAGGTCATTGTATCGTTGATGGCGTGGATGGAGGGACGGTACGGATTAGCGAGCGGGTCATCGTCTTTGGCGGGATCAGTGTGATTGATATCTTGTTCTTCGCTCGGTGCGGGCGCCGGCGCCGGCGGGGCCCAGTGGCCATTCTTGATATCGAAATCGCGGAGCCGCAGCTGCACGAGGCCCGAGCCCAAGTAGAGCGAATGGGGCATGACGGTGGCGCCCAAGATGGCCAAGCTGAGGTAGAGCCCTGTCTCGCTGTGCGAATGCGCAGACAGGTCAATCACCAGCTTGTTGGGCAAGAAGCCGCTCAACACCTCGCTCCAATGCAAATGGGCCTGCGGGTCTGAAGAGACCAGGAAAAGCTCGATGCCAAAGCAGACCACTGTTGCCGCCACCAAGAGCAGCACAAACAGCTCAAAGATGCGGATGAACACGAGGGGACCCTTGGGGCGGTACGCCATCAAGACAATCAAGACATCGACGACGGTCACGACGACGCCCGCGGCGAGCGGGAGCTTGAAGAGGATGTTGAGGGCGATGGCCGTGCCCACGACCTCTGCCAAGTCGGTGGCTATGATCAGAATCTCCGCCAATATGTATACAAAGAGGTTGAGGCGCGGAGAGAGGTTTGCGCGGCAGTTGGCGGCAAGGTCGAGGCCCGTGACAGCACCGAGGCGCGCCGCCAAGATCTGGAGAAAGATGGCTAGGCAATTACTGATGAGTATGGAGAAGAGAAGTTTGTACTGGTAGGCGGCGCCCGCGGCCACCGCGGTAGAGTAGTTGCCCGGGTCCATGTATGCGACCGAGACCATAAGGCCTGGCCCAATGAAGCGCGAGTATTTCTTGAGCACCAGTAGGCAGCGACGTAGCGAGTACCATGGTGGCGGCCTATCCGTATTTAGTAAGCCGCCAGATAGAGGCATGGCGTAGACTGAAGACGGTTGTGGTTCCGGTGGAAGAATGAGTTGCAGGGCGGTTAAGGACTCAAGTTTTTGGCTGCGACTAGAAGGGTTATGGTCACGTGTCATATTTGTGGTTAAGTTCACGTGATCAGATTCATATGCCGTGATATGGGCAATTAGCATGCCACGAGTGGCCTGAGGCGATATAGCGAAGAAGTAATCCGTGTATATTACTCCGAGATGAGCGAAAGGCTCTGAAGTGAAAGCTCCAATCCAGAGGAGAAAGCAGAATGACGAGATAGCAATATAGCAGATAGCGATGGAGATGATTCAGTCGTTTAACACAACTGAACTTAAGTGGGTAGAGGAGATGTATGGTTAATCGAAACCCATGCATAGCCTGCGTGACAAGTGAGGGGCACAGCACCAACAACGAGGACGCACGTATCCTAAATTTGAAATGCGGCAGGATGTGGCGACTCGACGAGGGACGCTGTCAGCGCCCACGCGTGACGCAGCAGACTAGACATGAGAAGAGAATCTGAAAATGTAAAGCAAAGGAAGAAAGCGGTATAGAAAGATCTTCAGAACGGGGAGGAGTGCTGCTCTTCTATATGGTTCCCGCGGTGGCTGCAAAAAAACCAAACAATGTTTTTCATGATTATTTTTTCTGTAGAAAGAATAATCACTTTATTTTTTACAAGTAGATCACGTGAATAGTGAACAAATTTAGCACGTGACACATCGGTCGAGCGAGGTCGTGGATGGTCCTTTCCCTTGCGGGCAAAAGCATCTGCCACGACCAGAGCGAATACTTACCCAGGCATGTTGCGCACACTCTGTAGAGCTAGACCAGGGATCGCGACCAGGGCACGCGCACTCCACACCACGCTGTCGCGCCTGGCGGCCCTGGTGTTTGCCATGCCCGCCATGTCCCCCACGATGACGGAGGGCGGCGTCGTGTCGTGGAAGTTCCAGCCCGGCGATCTGTACAATGCCGGCGACATTTTGCTCGAGGTGGAAACAGACAAGGCCACCATCGACGTCGAGGCCGCCGACGACGGGATATTGTGGCAGATCCTCGTCAACGATGGCGCCAAGGGCGTGCCCGTGGGCGATCCCATCGCCTACATTGCAGAGCAAGGCGACGATTTGCTGTCGTTGCAGGCCCCGACGACCGCGGCCGCACCCGCGGCAAAACCTGCCGAAAAGGCTGAAAAGCCGGTCGAGAGCAAGCAAGTTGAGCCTGCCACCACCAACCCGAAACCTGTGGCATCAACCGAGATCTTCGTCCCCGCCAACCCCCTGCTCAAATTGTTCCCCTCCGTAGAGTTGCTCTTGCACGAGCACGGCATTTCGCACGAGCAGGCGGTCCGCGATATCAAGGCGTCGGGCCCGAACGGCCGGTTGCTTCTAGGCGACGTTTTGGCGCACGTGGGCTCGATCAAGCAGGACGATATCGTGCGTGTTCAGTCGTTTATCAAGACCCGGCAGCACCTTGACTTGTCGTCAATCACGTTGGCCGACGCCGAGCAGCTGAGGAGGCTACAGCAAATGGAGGAGCCCAAGGGAGGCAGCTCTTCGCAAAAGGCGGACGCGGTTGCGGCGCCTGTCCCCAGTAACATCCGCTCCTTCTCGCTTGTATCGGTGTTGACTACTTCACAGAGTGCCGGTCTGTTCGCGGCCGATGTGCGTTCTGCAGTGAGCCACGCTATTCGCGACGTGTACGCAGCCAAGTTCCCGCAGTATGCGACGTCGCCTCTGGCGCAGCACCAGGCGTCGAGTTTGTTTGACGAGATCGTGGCGCCGTCGGTGACGCAGAGCCGGTTCGAGGTGGTGCTGGTCCAGTGTCAGGAGCAGAGTGGAGGGGCAGCTGCGGCGCCGGAGTGCATTTTCGACGACTTGATGAGCGTGGCTCAGCCGAGACGCAGCCGTGCTGCTTCGGACGGCCCAACAACGATGTTGGTAGACATCAAGGTGAAGCTCGATGGCGGCGCCGGAGACGCGGAGGAGTTTTTGCGGGCGTTCAAGCGGGCGGTGAAGGCGCGAGTTTCGGCGGAGCACGTTAATATGATTGACTAAGCTGTGTGTACCTATATATTCCAGACCTAAGCAAATTTCTTAAGAAGGACCTGAGGACGAGACCGAGAACGAACCGAGACCCTTCATGCTCCTTGCCGGTGGGAGTCCCGCGTTAATGAGGTCTGCCCTTGATTATGCGATAGCTTCCAGAGCTCATCTCATCTCGGGCAGGAATCGCAGCAGAAAAAAGGCCCCGCTCGGAGCGGCACAAAGCTCGACCAAACCAACAAAGCACAGCTTCCTTCTCCAGCGTCGCGCCTTCTCCCCGTGTCGTGGCAGGACCAATGAGCAGCTTCTTTGCCTCCTACGGCGGGCACCCGGACGCCAGCGCCGCCGAGCACCCTGCACAGCTGCTGCTGCTACTGCCGCCCTCGGCCGCTCTCCCTCCTGCTCCCACCAAATCAGCCTCCGCCGACGGGCCGATCCGCGCCCTGTCCGCTGCCGACGCCGTGTTCCTGCCCTCCCTGGCTTCGGCGCACCCCCAGTTCATGCACGCCCAGCACATGCTGCTCCCGCCCCAGCACCAAGTGCTCCCGCTCTCTTCGCAGATCTCGTCGCATCGCACCCCGGCGCACCACCAGTACCAGCAGTACCTCCAGCACTATCCGCAGCCGCTCCTCGCGGCTCGTCCGTCTTACCTTGTTGCTCCGCCCTCGGACTTTCAGTGGCTGCCGGACCAACATCGGCCCTTATCTCACGTGCAGGTGCACCAGAGTGCTAATCAGCTACCTCAAGGTGTTGGTCAGTTGCACCAACATCAGAGCGCCAGTCAGATACACCAACAACATAGCGCCAGTCAGTTACAATTACAACAGCATCTCAATCCCTTAAACGAACAGCATCACCCTAATCATCCCAATTACCAGCAGCATGCAAGCCAACAGCATCTGCAACATGCAAGTCAGGTAAACCAACAACACGCAAGTCAGATAAACCAACAACACGCAAGTCAGGTAAACCAACAACACGCAAGTCAGGTAAACCAACAACACGCAAGTCAATTGAACCAACAACACGCAAGGCAATTGAATCAGCAGCAACAACTTCAACTGAACCAACAGCAGCATCAATCGAACCAACAGCAGCATCAATTGAACCAACAACATCAGCATCCAAGCCAACAGCATTACCATGGACAACATAACTTGAATTTGTCACATACACAACCCTCCAATCAACAGCATTCACAGCAATCCATTCAACCACATGCGCAACAATCTAATACCCATCCGTCATCGAACGCATCCCCCAACACCAATGCCAATTCCCGAGGCAACCAGCAGTTCGCCGAACTGCACCAGAAATCTCCTCGGCAGGCTGAGCAGAATCCCAGCCGCCGCGCCCAATCCCAGTTCGAACGGATCGTTACGGAATCGCGCGAATCGGGTCATACCAACCCCAACATGTTGCCCTCAAACTTCAAAAGCCAAACCCACGTGTCACAGTCAAGTATCCCGCACCAACAATCACAGGCACAACTCCAGCACCAGCAATCACAGTCACATCTCCAGCATCAACAATCACATCTCGAGCACCAGCAATCACAGTCACATCTCCAGCACCAACAACCACAGTCACGCCTCCAGCACCAACAACCACAGTCACATCTCCAGCATCAACAATCACAGTCACATCACCAGCCCCAACAGCAATCACATTCACCGTCACAGGGCCAAAAGCAGTCTCTCGCTCAATCACACGGCCAATCACAGAACCAGTCACAGGGCCAGTCACCAGGCCACTCACAGAATGCAGAGTACAGCAAGAGTCCAGGCTCGCACCATCGCTCTTTGCTCGACACCGGCATCAAGCCCCAGGAAATATCGCGGCCGAGTCAGGGCGTGCACGAAGCGCCCCCACGCCCCGAGGGCAACGGCCTCACGCCCAAGAAGCGCCGCGGCCGGCCCAAGAAACTCATTTACGATCCCAGCGTCAATGAGTACATTGATTCGTCACACCCAAACTATAAAAACCTCAACAAGATCCTCAAGCAGTCTCAGTTGAGTCTCAAGATGATTGAAAATGGCATGGGGAGCGATGGGCCCCAGAGCACCAACACCAGCATCAACACCAGCACCACTAATAACACTGCCGCCAATAGCACTGCCAGTAATAGCGCCATGCACAGCGACGCCGCTACCTCCGCCGCGAACACCCAGCACGAATCGCTCGAGCAGCCCGGCGACTACTCGCAATCGCAGATCCCGCAAGACGCACTCAGCCGGCTATTTTCGCAGCCGATCCGCGCTCGCCGGATCGACGACGAGGCGGTGCGGCAGTTGATCCAGAAGAAGGACCGGCGCGGCAGGCCGCGCAAGTACCTCGAGGAGGAGACGGGCGTGACGATCCGCGGGATCCGCGTGAACGGTCTGGGCAAGAGCCGCGTCCGCAAACCGGGGCTGCGCACCCCGTCCTCGCTGCTGCAGACATCGGCCTCCCAATAATGAAGAAGGGAACCGTGCATCTAATAATTTTATACCTCTTGTTTGTAACTCTATCTTGAATTGATGGCGCTAGCGCCCTAATTTTGCATGAAAAAGATTTATCTAGTCTAGCGTTGAGGTGAGTTCGAAAGGATGAGACATGACACAATGCTCATGAAAGTTGATCGAAAGGTTGGGAAAGCGCAGGCGATGTGCTTCAAGTGAAGGAATACCTGATATTCAGAGGGAAGATAACCAGAGAGAGAACCCGAAAGGAAAGATAGCCAAAGGAATGACACGTAAGAACAGATGACCAGTGTGAAGACACAAAAGAAAAGATGACCAGTGTGAAGCCACGAGAGGAAAGATGGCCGGTGTGAGGACGCGAAAGGAAACTTGACCCAGGGGAAGGCATCCGTAAGAGAGGCACACGAAAGGAAAGAGAACCAGAGAAAATATACCCAGACAAAAGATACCCAAATAAAAAGATAACCACTTTCAAGCCATCTGTAAGAGGAGACGCCCAAACAAGGAGGCACCGTGAAGAAGGATACCCACACAGAAAGTCACGTCTTTTTCAGAAATCAAAGCTTAAACGCTGGATGAAACTCCACCTCACAAAACCCAGTTCAAGACCTTTCCAATGGCAATGATGGGAGCACACAATGCCTTCAAGGTCATGCAGAAGGCATCAATTAAAAGAGAAAGCTGGTAGAGCATGTAGCAGAACACAAAGAGTTCAATGACGATTACCAACGACTGGAGACGGGGGAACGCTTCCCCCACGACATCGATGGGCGAGAATAAAAGACGCATAATCTTGAACCGCTTGATCAAGCAGTTGACGTGCGAAAAGAGCACTAGTGGGGTGTTGGCCAGATGGGCAGTTCCAAAAGGCTGGTGCATCACTTGTTGGTCAGGTTGGCTACTCTCACCAGGCTTGACGAAATGGCGCACAAAACGAGAATTGCGTTTCAGTCGCGACGGAGTGTAGACTGATTCCGCGTCGGTCTCTGAGGGCGGGGCGTAGCGCACCAATTGGGCGTCGTGCAGGGCTGTTGGCGGATTGAGAGTAGAGTAGAGAGCACGCAGAGGCGCCTGGGGAAGGTCGTCGAGCGGCGAGCGGGCGCCGATAGTGCTGTAGTAGTCGTAGTCTATTGACTTGGGGCCCACTCTGCGCAGCAAGACCTTTACTGCGTGACGAAGCGGCAGACGCAGTTTGGGTGCAAAAACCGTGTCGAGGGGCGACACCGAACC
>JAKTSS010000047.1:0-45632 GCA_030580355.1 Debaryomycetaceae sp. yHKB357 | reverse complement strand
GTGGGATACGGAGTGAGGCATCGCCTGGTGGGATACAGAGTGAGGCATTGACTGGTGGGGCATGGACGGAGGTATTACCTGGTGCGATACGGAGTGAGGCATTGCTTGGTGAGACACGGAGGGAGGCAATGCCTGATGAGCAGGATACTGCATGTGCGCGGGATGGAAGCCCAAAAAGACGGGCTGGCCGTGCTCGTCCATGGCGTAGGACGGGTAGTGCTGCACGGCGCCGTGCGGAGGGGGCGCGTTGCGCGGATAATAGTCCGGGCCGGACGGATGCTGAAAGTGGCCAAAGTAGGTGCGCTGCAAGTAGCGTTTGCCCACGTTCAGGCCGGGGCGGCGCTTGATGTGGGCGAGCGACAGTTCGTCGCCACGGCGAAAGAGACCGGTGGAATGGGTGAAGGTCCAGGGGGTTTGGGAGGAGGAGGAGGAGGCGGAGGTTGGGCTGGCGCAGGCCTTGTTGCGATCGGAGTTGTCCTCGGTGACCTTGTGGAAGCCGTACATGTGCAATTGGCGCACGAAGGAAGCGACGTTGCCGTGCTTGAAGTAGCGCTTCAAGCACTCCGAGAACTCCTTGTTGGGATGCAAGGAGAAGGCGTTGTAGGGGGCGGCGAGGGAGGGCGGGAGGTGGTCGATGGCGGAAGCGAACTGGGTCCACCAGATCATGTGCTTGAGGGAGTCGTCGCCTAGCATGGAGTATAGTTTGTGGACGAAGGCATTTTTGCGACCGGACTTGTCTGCCTCGGGGGCTTCTCTGGACATGGTGGAGGGGGTAAATGAAGAGCGGGAGCGAGGTAGGAGTGAGGTAGGAGCAAAGGGAGTAAAGAGTAAAGGAGTAAGGGGAGTGAAGGGAGTAAGGGAAGATTCAAGGAGGAGTTGAGGGTAATTGAGGGTCAATGAAAGGTGCGATGCAAAAGAAAGGTCGAGAAGTGAGCGGCGGTAGAAGTAAACAAGCTAGCCCGAGGCAGTGGAGGAATGCGTAGGTTCTTATACAGAGAAGGCGAGAGATGAAGTTAAAAAATAACAGGTAGCATAGAATTCACTGGTCTGGTTTCCAGGGCAGGAGTTAGGCGTAGATCCCGATAGCAACGCCCGACAATAAAGCAGTGCAGAGGCAGTGGTCGCAGGCCAGGCACACATACAGAGGAGGCTGGCACGGCCGCGAGCGAAAAAGCAATTGTGGCAAGAAATCCATAAATAGGACCGGGCCACTGAATCGGAATCAGAACGCATTTCGGATTAATTTTCGATTAAAAATTTCGCGACGACCGGAGGCTCCAACATCCCCCAGGGCACACCAGAAAACCACAAAATATCCAGAAAATATCCTGCAGAAATTACTGACACAAACTCTGTTTGCGTGCAGGAACCGAAAAACCTTACCACCACCACGACTATCAGTTTAAAAAAAAAGAATTCACCAGTCTAGAAAATAACCACTGGGGAAAAAAAATCCAGGCGGTACCCGCACGCCAAGGATTTATTCGCTTGTAGTTTAGTGCATTATTATCAGACCCCCTCCTGAACATTCCAAGGTGCGGCGGTGGCGCGGAAAAGAGGTTAGTGTTTAGGTATTCTAAGAGTACCAATAATACAGTACCCTAGTGAATCTGCACGCTAGTGAATCCTACCCACTATCAACATCCAACACACTGAACACCCTAATAAATGCACACCATGACATCCTAATAAATTCACACACTATGACCATCATACACACTATGAACACCCTAATAAATACAGTGCCTGAAAATACCCAGCGTACCAGATCTAGATCGCTCTTCACCGGAAAAACCAGTGCGCCCGCCGTGGATCAATCGTTTTTACCCGCACCGTCTGTGAACGCCACCCACCCTCCGCTTCCCACTACGACGCCTCATTTGTCTAGATCTGTTCCCAGCTCAAATGTGTAGTGTAAAAGCCCCCTTTTGTCCCCCGGACTCATCGCGCGATCCTATTCCAGCCTCGTCTACTCCTCGATTGGGCTTGTTGCGCGGGGGCTGCCTTATTGTGTTACCCTCTGTGTCTCAGATCAATCTATACGGTGAGATCTTTTTTTTATTTTCTGGCATCCATCTTTCTTTCTTGCTTCCCGCTTCTTTATTCGTTGCCTTCCTTCTGTGCTTCCTTCCTTCTTTTCGTTGCCTTCCTTTTCTCCTTCCTTCTTTCTTCTTTCCTCTCCGTCTTTCTTCTTTCTTTCTTCTTTCTCCTTTCTTCGTTTTCCGGATCTCGTCGTAGCCCTGGCGCCGTGCCTTAATTTTTGTCAGATTCCGCACGCCGGCTCACGCCACTTGTGTGACTGACGACTGCCCCTTGGGGGTTTGCCGATTCCCAAGCTCCGACTCGCTATTGTAGATCTATTTTTTACGCGTGTGGGGCCTGTTACGCCGCGCAATTCTCTCCACCTGCGCCTGTTACACCGCGCAATTCCCTCCGCCTGTGCCTGTTCCATCCCACCTGTGCCTGTTCCATCCCACCTGTGCCTGTTCCATTATCCACTCCACTCCACTTTCCCTCGGCCACCTCTAGTTCCTACGCATAGCCACCTAGTCAATTCGTTTCCTTCTCTAGTATTACTTGCTCGTATCACGTACCACTATAATTTCCTATCGTAACTTGCCGTCCCCTCGTAACTACTCGGGCCTAGATCCCCTTTAGCGTCACGCTCTGCCGCTGCAAAAGCGCCCTCCCGCTCAACATGTCCAGCGCCGCCGTCATGCCCTCCCAGTGGATCGTGTTCCCCTTGCGCAACACCGTGTCGGTGTCGTTCTCATACAAGTGGTGCACGTCCGTCAAGGCAACTCGCAGGCCCCGGATCCCAATCACCACCGCCGCCGACCCGGAGTCTACGAGCGGCTTTTCCTCGGCGTCACTGCTACCCCGCTCACAGCCCACGCGCGGCTTTTTCTCCACATCTTCACAAACACGATCGCTCCACGCCTCAATGTGCTGCACGGCCTTGACCGCGAACCGCACCGCCTCCACCCGGTCCATCGAGCTCGGCGTGTACCCCTGCTGCACGTGGCCCGGGATCGCCGTGCGCGTCTCGAACCGCTGCTGCGCGCGCTCGTGCATAATGTCCGCCACGAGCTCCGTCGTGTACACCCGGGACGCCTGCTCGTTGCGGATCACCAACTTGCCGTTGTTGGTCTGCCCCCGGTCGTCCGCAAACGACTCGTACAAGAGCCCAATGTCCTGCTGGATCAGCGCAAGGTCAATCTTCTTTTCCGGCGTGTACACCAGCATCGCCCCCGTGATGAGCCCGCAGTACGACGCCACGTACCCCACGTTGCCGCCCTGCACCTCCACCACAAACACGCGCCGTCTCGACAGCGACGCCGACTGCAAGATGGCGTCGCAGTAGTTGACGAGCTGGTTGAGGCACGTGTCGGACCCGAGCGAGTACTCCGTCCCAGGCACGTTGTTGGACACCGTCGCGGGCACCACCACCTTGGGGATCCCAAATACCGGGTACTGCTCCTTGTGCGAATCCAACTCGTGCAACGCGGTGAACGCCTCGAACCCGCCGGCAAGAAGGAGCCCCTGGATATTGTGCTCCTGGAAATGGTACGCCACCTTGCCAAAGTCCTCGCTCGGCACCAGGCGGTTGGTCCCTATCTCGGACCCGCCCCGGTTGTGCCACCCCTCCACGTCGAACCACGACAACTCCTTGATCGGGTTCCCCTCAATGAGCCCGGCGAACCCGTTCTGGATCGCAAAGAGACGGTGCCCCTTGGAAAGGCAGTAGAGCGCGGCAGCGCGCGTCACCGCGTTGAGACCCAGCAGCGACGCGCCCACGTGCACGATCCCAATGTTGAGCCGCTCCTGCTCTGGCAAAATGCTCTTGCCGTCGTCGTGGATCGCCGTGAGCAAAAACTGCTGGTACGCCTCGGCAAACGACGAGTCGCGGAGACTCATGGCCTTGTCAAAGTCCTTGGCTTCGATCGCCGTCGCCACCAGCAGCGTGAGCCGCACTGCGTCTACAAGCGGGACCCGCACAATCTGGTTGTTGAGCACGCCAATCATGGGCAGCGGCTGGTCGTCCGCAGTGTCCAACACCGCCTTGACGGCTTCCACGCCCTGCATCGTCGCCAAGAGACGGTCGTACGCTACCGCAGTGCCTCCGCGCTGCACGTGGCCCAACGTGGTGATGCGCGTGTCCAACCCCAACTCTACAAGCACGTCCTTGACCTGGTTGGCGCTGATGGGATTGAGGTCATTGTCTATGGCTCCCTCGGCAATAATCACGGTGGTGTTGCGCTTTCCCTTCTCACGATGCCTCGAACACACTTTTTTGAGCTCAGCGGCCCATTCTCCGGCTTTCGGAGGTCTTTCCGGAATGAAGATGAAATCGGCGCCGGTCGCGAGACCCAGCATCAATGCGAGCCATCCGCAGTGACGCCCCATGACTTCCACGACGAACGCACGCGAGTGCGATTGCGCGGTGGCGTCGATATAGTCGACCATCTCGGTGATCCTCTCTAACGAGGAGTATGCACCGATCGTAGCGTCCGTAGAACACATATCGTTATCGATGGAGCCTACCAAGCCCACGATGGTGAGCTTGCGGTAAGGCTTTGCCTGCTCGGCCGTAAGTCTCTTGGTTTTCACCAACTCCTCGACCAAGGACGGCCACTCGGAGCGGAACAAGTCCGCTCCGGTAAGCAGGCCGTCGCCACCGCACACGATCAAGGCGTCAATGCCATTGACAATCATGTTGTAGGTCCCGGTCAAGCGGCCCTTGCGCTCTCTGAACGCGGGACACCGAGCCGTGCCAATGTTGGTGCCGCCCAACGAAAGGTAATTGCGCACGTCGCTCCATTCCATCTGCTTCAAGAGGTCTCCGCCGGCTACCAACCCTTCGTAGCCTTCATACACTGCGAAAACGTCGCAGTCCATGAAGATACCGGCACGAACGACTGCACGCACGGCAGGGTTCATGCCGGGAGCATCGCCGCCCGAAGTCATTACGGCAATCTTTTTCTTTTTCGGGGTCTGAGCTTTACTTGCAGCATTGGCCGGAACACTGGCACTCGTGTGGGGCAAGCTCTTCAAGATCTCGACCGTTTTCGCCTCGAGGTACTGTTCAGAGCTGGAAAAACTCTCTTTTGAAAAGGGGGTTTCGAAATCTGTGAATGTGACCTTGTTACCCAACGGATCGATCGCCGACACCGAGTGCTCGCTCACGTCAATGGCGGCCTTTCCGAGAATCTGTTTCATTCCCTTTAAGTCGGGAGTGAAAAAATTGACTTGGCAAGGTGCGGTCGCCAGATTCCCCGTCACCAATCTGACCTTCAACACCGTGGTGGAGCCCAATTGCTTGCCGCTGTCGCCCGTGTACGCCGCACACTCCTGGAACGGCACCACATCGCCCTTCCTGTCGATGGGCTGAGGGGGAAACGCCTCTAGCCACGCTTCCAAGATTGAATCGTTGGAAATCCCGAGACGCGACAGTGCTCGGGCCAGCACGGGGCCCAGCTCGTCCAACGTATCGTTTCTAGACTTGTTGTAGCTTTTTGTCAAGCGGAACCCGACGCGCGCGTAAAACGCCACCGTCTGGTTGAACCGGTCCGCATCTGATGTGGCAATTGAGGTGAAGCTCACGTCTTGCACCAATCCAGGCATTGACATTCTGCGTGAATCTTGCTCAAGGTGAAGGTGTAAATTGTTAATAAACGCTTATCGCGGAAAAGCCTCCCCCGCCCCCAGGCTTGCTTTCTCGGACTGGTACCAGCCGGGAAGCTCCGATATGCTCCTGCATGTAGTGTAATCGTATCACATGATTGAAAAACCAGAAAAAAACCAGAAAACTACAGAAAAGCGTGACCACAGAGACCCAACCACACATCCGGCATACAAGTCCCGGATTTATGACGATGCATGTCCCGAACAAAGACGCAAGGTGGAGGGGCTACACACATCAGTGCAGTGATGTCATACTGATGGGCGGGTGTGCATGCCAATTTGATCTGTGACTCCTTCCTGTGGTGCGTGAATAGAAAATAGCGCCGTCAACAGGCTGTTTTACCGCATGCGGATAATTTTACGCCGAGAGAACAAGGGACAAGGACACAATAGGGTAAAAAAAAACCATCACGAGCTAATTCTCTATTGTCCTGGTGTGTAGCCTTGTGGCCAAATATTTTCCTGGGCTCATAACCGAACTAGAGCCTTTCACACTGGCGGTTGACCAAATTTTCTGGGGCCTAAAGTTCTAGATCGGGCTTTACGAGCCTTACATAACTGTCAATTGCTGTTGTCTTTTTCACAAACAATCAAAGGGTAGGTTCACTATGCGTCAAGGAATATTCGGGACAATTGTCACAAAAAGGGGCTCGGGAGATTTGGGGCGCCATGTGTGGGCGCGAACACGACTTGGCCGTCCCGCGGATGGCACGGCGCTGCCTGACGAGCTGATCAGCTTTTGAGGCACGTCACCCAGTCTTGAAGGCTGTTGCTTCAGCCTATCGAGTTCTTTTCTTTTTTTGGCTCCTTCCCGGTCAGCGCCTTGGTACAGGGCGGCTTGCGTAACGGATTCGTTCGCATTCATAACGAAATGCGGCGAAATGTATGCGGGCGCCACCTTCCTTGAGCGACACCCACATTTGCATTCGATCCGGTCTAGCCCGTGATCCGGGCATTTTAAATTCCACTTGTCCGAGGCTGGATGAATTTATTCGTCTCTGACGGGGTGTGAATATACTTGTCTCTGACGGGGTGGGAATATACTTGTCTGACGAGGTGTGTCTTAACTTGTCTGACGGGGTGTGAAATCACTTGTCTCTGACGGGGTGTGACTTCATCTGTCTCTGACGGGGTGTGACTTCATCTGTCTCTGACGGGATGTGAATGCACTTGTCTCTGTATTCACTCGTCTGTGGCTGGATAAATTTATTCGTTTGTGACGGGGTGCAGGTTCACTTGTGAGGCTGGATAGCACTGGCGTATTGTGAACCACGTACGCCTCACGATTGTTTTCGGCGTGATTATTCTGAGGAGCTGGGAACTAATAGAAGAAAGGCTGTTCGCAACGAGCAAATAAATCTGGGCTTCACAATCATGGGGGCATACGGGACTTCGGCTGGGCCTCTGGGCTGACCAGCTATTGATCTGGAGGTAATGCATGCAAAGACGCCCCTGTATTGTGGCCCTTGTCTGCGATTCTGATTATAATCCCCCCTTGCGCGATCGAGTTGTTTCTGCATCTGTGGGGAGCCAGACATGAGGCTAATTTTAAATAAACGCAAGATACAATCGTATTGTAACATGGAGTTTGAAGACTTGTAAAATACCCTGGTCAAGAGTGTACTATTGCGACATTGTGCCTGTTCTACATTGTGTCGGGACTGGGTTGTATCAGCTTCTATTCTGCTATCGGGAGCCATGCAGCATTACGCGCCTTGGCTAAAGCACACAAAAGAATAGCGTCCCGTTCGTCCTGGCTGGCGTTGCCAAGGCAACATGACGAGAAGATGCAGTCGCCCGGACTTTTGGTGTCGTCATCGTCATCTCCTCCAACGCCCTCCGGCGCCTCGTTAGGTGTATTGAAGCCCTGTCACATGCAAAAGTGAACACTAGGATTATCAAATGCACCGGGGTATCACTCCTGCTCAAAGATTACCGGTAGAAAGAAAAAGAAACTGGCTTACCCCGCCAAAGGATTGTTCCCCGCGACTGCTCAGATCAAGCGGGAGCTGTGATGTAATCCCGCATATGTGATCGCGGGCGCTGAAAGGTCATCGCACGTCGGCCGATTGGGGCTTGAAAACCGCTTGCGAAACAAGCCTTGCGTCGTCGTGCCCCGCCGCAAGCCCTTGGTGCATGAGCCATGCGCGGCGCAGCCAGTGGCTCGGCATTTAGGAGACCTGTGTACAAGAGGATTCGCATTTAGAGCACCTGTGTACAAGGCAGGAAAAAACCGTGAATACCCGAGGTAACGCAATGCACGTCACGGCCCTAGCGAAAAATTATTTTCACTGTGTTTTCCCACCCCTTCGACCTGTACGCAGTACAACCACATCGCCATCGAACGCGCGGCGCTTGGCGCAAAACCGAAACTCTGCTTGTTTCACGCTGTCTGTGTCTGTCTTTTGCGCTGCGTGTGCGGTTCCATCGCATGCTGCTCTAGGCCTTCTTGTCTCCTTACAGCGAACGTTCTCGTCCAGGCACGCATGGTAACTCCGAGAGTTGGCTATTTACGCCGGGGGTTTTTTATAGATCGCCCTCGTACTTTCGGCTTTTCTGCCGAACACGTCGCCCATCCTGTCCAATCTCTTCACACTAACCAGAGTCATGTCCGGCGTCCCGTTTCCGCCACGTGTAGCTTTACCCTTTCGTATCTGTACCTTGCCAATACTCGATGTAATTATTAATAAAAAAAGTTGACCACCCCGCTTTTTGCGTCACCTCGACACTCTCGGGGCCTCGCCATCGCTCGAGACATGCAGCGGCGCGGCTTGTGGAAAATACTCACAGAACCATTATTTTCCCGCTCCCACAAATCTCTCAGATAATCAAAAGTAACGGCACGACCCACCACCACCATCGCGCGCGATATGCAGGCCCTTGGCCGCTGTGCGCGTCTGTGACCACTTTATTTCGTCGGCCAATTACTGAAATAGGAAAGGGGATCCGGTCCGCGGGCAGCACCTGCCAAGTTTTACGCATCTTGCCGCGCACGGTCTTGGGAGCCACTCTGCCACTTGCGGCCAGCACCGCGCTGGTGGACGTTGCTATTGCACTCTGCACAAACCTGTAAATCGTGTTCTGCTCGTGCGTGGCTGACGCAATGGGAATCGGGATCGGAATCACGCCGTTTTCCTCTTGGTGCGTGTGTGGCAACACAGTACCAACACCAGCATCGCCGTATTTTTGCTCGGCTCCGGCTAACATGAGCCCAATAGCTGTCGCCGCTTGGACCGGCCTGCTAGGTGTAGAAACGCCATCCTGTTCAGATTCCGTTGCCGCAAGAGCAATGGCTTTCGCCGCGCGGCCAGGCTGGCTCGCAATCCTGCGGGATTTTCCCGTCTGGTGGAACCGGATCTGCGGCGACATTCCGCGGTGGATGTGGCCTCCCCTCGACGCCACCTTTGACCACCCCCCGTCGCGCGTGTTCCCGTAGACGTACTCCCTGCCCGTCGAATAATCTGAAACGTACAAGTTGCGCAAAAACATGTGGCACGCCGATGGAACTTTAGCACCTTTATCGACAGATAGCCGGAGCTCAAGCAGCATGGGCGCTCCCGGAATGCCCAATGGGTTGGACGCATTCACAAAGCGAACGACCCGTCCATCGCGAAGCCACTTTATGCCCCGTGGGTTCCACTCGACTCCGTACCGGTGGTAGCTGCTGCTGGACACCCCGCCAAGAAAGTTGGATTCAGCAGCACTGGTCTCTCCCTTCACCAGATAGCTTGTCTCATAGTAGGTGTTGTTCCCGCCGAACGCGTTTTCAATGCTGATGGTATCGTGCTGGTCGCTCTCCAAGTATACGGAGGATACCACGCCCCTTCCTCGAGCAGCGCGCATGTCCACCTCTACACGCCCATACATGATGTAAAAGTACAGCACAAGCGTGTTTGCCGGGCTCGACTTTGAGACAGAAAGTTGTAGTCCTTGGTCCGCAGAGTACACAGCCTCGTGCCCGACCGTAGTCTCAAAGTGCGGCGACTCCCGGCTAAAGGTGTCGAATATGGTTGATGAGAGGGCGCGATTGGATAATTGGCACGACATGTCGCTTAACGGGTCGCACTTTCTGAGTAGGCGACCGTGTGTGGCAAAAGTGACGGCCAAGCAGTACCAGAGAGGGGTGAAGCGTAGCAAATGCATTTCGTTCAAGTGTCACCGCAACGCATAAAAAAGAGCATTACTTCTCCTCAAGAACTCATCACGACATACCAAAAGATGGACCTGTATGCACGCTGTCCACCGTGGGGTAAGACATGTTTTGGCCTGATAAGCTGTAATTACGGTATGGCTGCGAAAAACGTGACATTCTGTAAGAAAATCATCGGGGGTCTTTTTTCCTGCCTGCATCTAACGCAGACGCGAAACCACTTTTCTTTCCTCTTCTTCCTTCCTCTCCTTCTTCACGCGACGCGTCTCCCATTGCAAACCCCTCACAATGACAGAGGTGTACACTGAGTTGCATCGGACCTTGCTCACATACCTACGTGGAGCAAAGTATATCGGCAGCAACGACTTGCTCCAGGATTTTCAGGAGATGGCTGCAGTATGCTCTCCAGATCTCGGGACCGACACGGTGCAGGCGTCGTGGGGCCTGCTATTGGCAACCCATATATCCGCAATAAACACGCGTATCCTGGCCCACGGCTTCAAAATAGATCGTAGGGCTCATGAGGCAACTGGCGAAATCTGTTTTGTCTTTGTCAATATGGCGTTAGACGAGCCTATAAAGACCGCCACGCGCTACGCCCCCAAGGAGCTCGAATCCCTAAAGCTTGTAATCGACGACATTTTGGAGGCGCCAGATTATCAGTTCAGCTTGGGCAGAGTCAATGCCCAGAGCAGGGCCAGTGAGTGCCTAGGCAAGACCCTCAGAGAGGCATCGTTCTTCTTGGAGCGCCTAATCGACGATGGCTGGTTAGTGCTCAGTACCGAGGGACGTCTCGTGCTTTCGGTGAAACTGCTTGCGGAGCTCAAGGTCTACTTGATAGACCGCTATGGATCGCGTTCAGAACTGGAGCTGGGTAAAGTGCTCGTGTGCCTGCACTGTAACGAGATCGTGACGATGGGACAAGTTTATGACGAAAAGGAGGAACCAATGTTTTTCCATTACAAGTGTTTTGCGATATACAATCGATCAAACACGACGAACCCTGATTTCGTTAAACGAGTGGGTGTGGATCCCGAAACACTTGTTTTCTAGTGTGTAACCACTGATTGTTCAACAAGCGAACTTTCGAAGCACTGGGGTCGTCGGGCACGACAGTTGATCCAAATCCAGCTCGTCACTTTTGGGGCCAAAACGCTGTATGATGGCCCGAACTATGGGTAGAAGCGATCACCACGATCGATATTCCTTGACTCCTCTCCCACTCGATCAGGGTTCTTTCCATTTCTCACCCAAAACTGTCCAAGTACTGCGCTTCTACTTCGTCAATCAAGTCCCAATACCATTCTTCTACCACCGTTTCTTGGAATCGATCGCAAAGGGGTTTCGCGTCACATTCCGGTACCGGAAACTTGAAGCTTGGTCCCGCATTCACTTCCACTACTCCGTGCTGAAATACCAGGAGCATGGGATAGTATCCCAATGATCCATCGTCGGTGTTGCGATAAGCCGGGTTCTGCAGCTGAACAGTGTTGCACAAGTTGCGGTCCTCGTCTTCGCTCAAGGTCGGGAGAAACAGGTACAAATCTGTGACCTGACGTGGCTGCCGTACGCCATTTTTGAAGACTGTGATGCACGAATTTGGAATAGTGGGGAAGTGGGTTGTGGATAGATTGTCTTCCACCACAGCGGTTTCGCCAAACACCTGGACAGGATTGAGTAAGCGGTCCATCGATTTGGTAGAGGTGTATTCAAACTGCTCGAAATATAGATAGTTTTTGTACTTTATTGGCACCTGGTCTCTGGACATGTTCCCGTGAGAAACAAAGGGCGCATTGTCCACGGCCGCCGGTGATTTTCGGATTCGGCGTTTCTTATGCATTGCTTCAGTAACCGTGGCGTTGTTACGATGCAATTGCACGTAGTCCTGTACTGCCCGTCGGTGACTTTCCAATGGAGGGAGGTCGATAAGCATACCGATAACGTCTCCCGTGGTAAACCCCCCTTCAATGCAAGTGTCCTTGGGCCGGCTGAGGGTCATGAGCAGACCAGTCTTGTCGCGGAAGCCGTAGCTATACCCGTCGAAGCCGACGGGGGCCTCAAGACTGGCCTCTCGCCGGGCCAAGCCGACACGCACGTGAGGGTCTGGAGAAGACGGCCGCAGTTCGTTGGCAGAGTGGATAATAAACTCGACATAGTATTTGCCTTCGCGAACGCCTACATTTGTGCGGACAGACCTCCAGCCCAGTGGGGTGGTTACATGTGTTGCATTTTCGTCGAGGAGGATACCATGAGAACGGTCCGCATAGCTTGCATGTACGGAAAATGGTGGGAAATCTGTGGAGGAGTAGCGGGTAGATGAGAATACGGGATTAGGGCGACACGGCTTATACTTGAAGCCGCGCTTGTTGGCTGGGTGATCGTCCATCTGGTAGAAGGCGATCGAGTTCACGGTGGCTTGCAATTGACGAGGCGGGGCGGAGGAAGGTGCGAGGGAAAGAGAGTCAAAGTGATAAGGTAACGGGCGCATACGGGGGTAGACGATGACATTGTGGAGCCGCTGTTTGCGAAGCGATGCCTCTCGCTGGGATTCGATAGCATTAAATTTGGGTTTCGAGTGAGCAGCATTAGTACCAGAATCGGATGCGTTTGGTTTCGGGATGTCAGTAGGAGCAGCATTAATCGATGGTAAAGTATCATCGATTGAGGGTGCTGTGGTTTCACCAGTGTGATCAACTGTAGTCGTGATATCCCCTGTAGTTGTGATATTCCCTGTAGTTGTAATATCTACTGTATCTGCGGAATGAGTAGTATTTGCGAAATCAGAAGAAGTTGCAGGATCGTATGTAGTACGTGGCTCAATTGTAGTGGTGAGAGCAGCAGTGTTGGGCTCAATTGTGGTAGTTAGAGTAGCAGTGCTGGGCTCGATTGTACGAGGGAGAGTAGCAGCGCTGGGCTCATTTTTAGTAGTAAGAGTAGCAGAGCTCGGCTCAATAGCGGCAGTCACCGGGTTTCGAGATTCACTGGCACTTACAGCTTCCTGTAGACCATCGTCTTCTTTGACATCAACATCAATATCCACCCCGTCAGAAGCAACATTGCAAGGGGTGTTGTCCATTCCAGTTCTCTCGCAATAGTCTGAGTACGTGCCTCGCGCCTTCAGAGCCATCTTCTGCGTCTTGACTTCCCAATGTGGTAATATCTAGCCGATTCCTTCACCTCTAAAATATATCGTCATCGGAAAAGTGATTCGTTTTTCACGCACTGCCCAGACTTGGAATTACCTCTCTGTAACCTCCAATGCTGAAGTATCACTACGAGGATGCGGAGATTCAGAAAATAGAGGACCTTGATTTCCACGATGATCCAAAATTGAATCGTGCAATTGCCGCAAATTTAATCAACACGCTCAGAGAAAACAATGTCTACCCCATTTCTTCCTTCAGAATCCATGCTGAAGAGTACGCCGGCAAGTACGAGGGCAACACGAATCCCACCCCTGATATGTACTCTATTGAGGACGAGTTCTACTCTGATGACAGGTCACTGCAGGCCGTGCCGGAGTTTAAGAGTCTGGCCAATAACTATTCCTCAACCCCCATCAAAACTCGTTCAACCGGGGACAACAACTATATCTGTCAATGCGTCGACGCCGTCTTCAATCGCCAAACTATCCTTTTTTCCATTGATATGGAGGCATGGGAGCACAACTCCGAGGAGATCACTGAAATTGGTATCGCAATCTACGATCCCCGCGACCAGCAGCTCTCCGTCGTCCCTACTATAAACCAGGCCCATATCCGCATCGAGGAAAGCTTGCACCGCCGCAACGGAAAGTATGTTCCAGACAAAGCGGAGAACTTTAATGGTCCCGAGACCTTTGTCATGCAGCGAAGAGAGGCGGTCGCCTTTGTCGAGCAAATGATCCGCTACCACTTTTGTCATGCCCAAGACAGCGCCGCGCTCGTGGGTCACGACGTCCGCAACGATATCGACATGTTGAAGAAGATGGGTGTGAATCTCCCCGTTTTTAACACAATTATCGATACCCAGAAGCTCTTTACTATCTCTAATGGGAAGGACGGACTGAACCTCGCTGCCACCTTGAGAGCCGTCCAAATTCCCTTCTCCAATCTTCACAATGCCGGTAACGACGCGTACTACACCTTGCTTGCGGCCATGAAGATGTCGGACCCGCAAGCCCGCAAGATCCTTGGCTTGGATCATCCCCAGTTCCGCCGCAAGTTTGTCGAGAGACACGGAGAGGGCGTAGGCCTGAAACGTAATCGCAACGCCAAAAAGACCCCATTTATTCGGGCGGACTCGAGCGATGCCATGGGATTGATGCTTTATGAGTATGTTTAAAGCCTGGCCGTTTGCGCTATTTATTTTTTGTATTCTAGCGTTGTTTTTCGAGTCGGCCGTGGCTAGATCAGGTGTAGTACGGCCTTGGTGAGTTTTCAACTCAATAGTGCTGAAATGAATAGGGAGACACTGTCGAGAGACCCACACCTGCACCTCGCGCATCGCGCAGTGACGGTTCTCCTCGTTTGTCTGTCAACCGATTCAACAGGGCTATCGAGAGCTAGCTTTTCGGGCAAGGATGCCCCTTATGCTGCAGACTCGAGTCGGAAAGATGCAAGAGTGATTGGTGCAGAAACAACTGTGGATTCTCATCCCGTCCAAGTGGAAGCACAGATGATAAGTGGCGTAATGGTGAACTGAGAGAAGCACCCGTAAGAACTCGACAGGAAATCGATTGTTTTAGTATAACGCAGTCCCTTTTCCAGGATTTTCCCATCTCATCCTAACTTTATCGGCTAGTCTTTTCTAAACGTCACCCTGCGAAGATTATTGTGTGCGGTGTGCTTTGCAGACAGACCGTACAGTCTTCTTGGGCCACGTTTTCGGTCACCTGTTCTTGGTGACATCAGAATGATCTGTTGAGGGGTAACTCGGGAGAAAAGCTCTAAAAAAGAAATGTCGCAACGTAGACTTGGATGCACCGACGTTCATCTGTCTGCAATCAGTTTCACTTGGTCGGCTTATGAGGGGAGCTTGAAAAGCGTGCCTTCGCAGGCTACAGTGATCATTAGTGCGTAGGTAAATTCCGCGATAAGAGGGAAAGTCCATCTAAAGCTCAGCACACATGTAACCGCCTCAGCATCTCAGAGTGCTGTGTATACGAACCAATCCAGAGTTCCGAATACCTGTTCTCACGGAACATGCTTAGTAGCTTGACGTACTCTTGGACATATCCCTGGCTCTTGTAATCGTATCACTTTCGAGAAAACTTGAACAGTTCCGATCTCAAAATTAAATTTCCAACAAACTTAATGGCCACTACCTAGGGCACTTACTAGGACACTATTGCAGTCTCCACCACGAATTACCGGATTTCGGTCGATTAGCTTCCCGAGAGGCTCTTCCCGTATCGCGTAGAAGGGCATGTCCCGTCACGAGCACCTTGCCCTTCTCCGACTCTAGTGTCGCAATCAATTTCATCGTCGTGGGATCTGTACTAGCTTCTGGATCAGGCTTCACTTTAGCAGTGAGGAACTGCCCTGCCACTGTTGGCCGCTTGTAATTAATCAAAAGCGACTCCACCATATAGTCATCTTTCAAACGCGATGAAGCGGTATGTGAGAGCGACGCATTACGCTTGAAGGCTTCATTAAGCAAGGTGGCAATCATTCCGCCGTGCACGAGGAACGGATACCCGCATAGTCTATAACCCACATGCAATATGGACACACTCTCACCTGAATTTTCGTTAAAGAAGGTGACGGGTTTGATGAGGATGCCACCTGGTTTAGCCAATGTGTGGTCTACCATAGAATGCTTTGCATATTCTGGCTCTGAAACCACCGAGTATAGTCCTGACAGGTCTAGGACGTTGCGGTCTAGATTTTCCCATGATCGCAACATAATCCAGTTTGCATTGTTACGGGGATGCGCCAACTGCTGGTACACGGGCAAGTTTTTCAAGCGGTACTCTAGCTGTAGCGGAAGAATATCGTTAACATAGGAAGATTGGTCATCCATGTAGGCGAACTTGCCGTAGAGATGGAACGGCACATCGTAGTAGGAGAACAAGCCTCCAGCCACGAGCATGAATGACGATGTCTTCCACGGGAACCACGACGCAGAGCTTTTCCGTGGTAAGCGTGCAAGTGGGAAGTCGTCTATTGAACGCGTAGCATACTGACGCCAGCTCGTTCGACGGCAAGACGCGTATAATTTCTGAGCGGCGTTGCGAGACATGATGTGTTGTGGTAAACCAAAGAGAGCATTGACGAAAAAATTATCGTGGGGTACGCGCGGCACGTGTTGCATTACCCCACAGCTAAAGATCACATTACTCTTTACGTTTATTATGCAAAATATACAAATGTCCGGCGCATGCAAAACCACGTGGTACTTCTATACAGAAACGATCCGTTTTCAGTGGGACTATTGGCACACACCTTTGGAAATACCGACGCCCGTGGGGTTTCTGGGTTTCGAGATTGTTCGTTAAAGCAATGTCTATGAGAGCCTCGAGCTTAGGGCGCGTTTGATTGCGGGCAAATTCACACCCATGGAGTGCTTTTCAGGAGCTCTAATCCCGAATCGCAAGCAATGTTCATTCCCCAGACCGGGAAGTCGCACGTTATTTCTTCTTGAGGCCTAGTTTTTGCCATATGGACCGTCGTCTAGAGGCCGTTTTTGGCGGCGTCGGGTCCAGTGCAGTGGAGTGTGCGCTAGACGAGCTGACGCTTGGCAGCCGCTTGCTTTTTTTGCTGGACGATGATCCCTTCAGGTCAGGGGTGGGGAGCAAGCTGCGCACCTTGTAGATACTTTCGGCGGCACCCTCTGAGCGCGATTTGAAAATAGTGCCCTCGTCAAACAGGATCAGCCCCTGGCACTGTGCAAGCAGCTGATCCGTGACGCATGCAAGCATGAGGGCGAAACGGAGCGGGTCAACGCTTTGTCCGAGCTCGCGTATTTTTTCAGAGGCGTCGCGGTGTGGGCGTGTATGTGTGTGTGTGTGTAACCGGTCGCCACTCCGAATGCTATCGATAGTGTCGGCCGATGAGATCAGGGCAGTGGAGTCACGCCGTGCTCTTCCTTCGTACATATCTGGGGACGAAGAGCTGGTATCATCACTGAATGCTCTTCCTCGGTAAGCTTTTGGGGAAGAAGAATTGGTGACATCACTAGATGCTCTTCCTCGGTAAGCCTTTGGGGTGGAGCACCCTGTATCATCACTCAAAGCTCTTCCTCGGTTATCTTTTGGGTAACACGTTTCAAGTTCGTTGGTGGAAATACCTGGAGTCGATTCCTCAGTGGTGTCACAAAGATGTGTTTTCATAGGGACGGAGATTGGCCCAGGGGCAGAAACGTGTATTTCTGATGGTTCTTGGGTAGCTGGTTCTTCCTTGAGGGCGTTTGCTTCAGGAGTAGATGCGTTTATTTCTGATGATTCCTGGGTAGCTGGCTCTTCCTTGAGGGCTGTTATTTCACGAGCAGATGCCTGTATTTCTGATGGTTCCTGTGTAGTTAATTCTTCTTTGAGGGCTGTTATTTCAAGAGTAGATGCGTTTATTTCTGATGGTTCTTGGGTAGTTGTTTCTTCTTTGAGAGCAGTCAGGTCAGGGTCGGATGCGTTTGTTTCTGATGGTTCTTGGGATGTTTCTTCTTTGAGGGCGCTTAACTCTGGGGCAGGAACGTGTACTTTTGCTGGTTCTTGCGTATTTTTTTCTTCATTGAGAGCGGTCAGCTCAGGGGTACATGTGTGTCCTTCTAATAATGTTTCTTGTGGTAAAGCCACGGGTTTGGGCATTTCGGGAGGTGTATCTGCGCTGTCGTCCGTAGGAGACGTGTTTCGATGCGAAGAGTTACTGTTACATGTGGCAGGAGCTGCAGTGCGACACTCGGGATCAGTTTCTGGTCCATCCTGATAGACCAGGGGTGACAGTGTGTGCGCGTCCTTTGAAAAGGTAATGAGCGGAGCCAAAGGTGCTGACGGTACGCGGCGCGCACCGTATCGGGTCTCGTTGCCCACCAAAATGACCGGAACCGGCAGGTACTTTAGGGCGTACAGGGCGAGCTTGATGACAAACAGGTCGCGGCCGGCGCTGCGGACGCGGCGGACGTACTTGAAGTTGAGGCCCAGCAGGCGGGTGCCGAAGACGAGGACGGAGGGGAGGTACTGCCTAAACAACTGGTGGAGCATAAACTTTGAGCCGACGGTTTCTGGCGGGCGGTGGGCCACGGCGACGGCGGCGGCGGCGACGGAGGCCGGTCATAGGGGGCTAGGCTCGACAATGATTTCGACGGCGGCCTTGATTCTGGTGCCGGCCGCGGCCAAGCCGGGGTGGCGCATAACGTGGTTGAGGATGGCGATACTCTTGTGGTGCATCAACTCTGTGGTTGCCTTGGGCCCGCGCTTGAGCCATATTTGGCGGGACACTATAGCGGCCACGACAAGGTAGTCACCGTTGCGAAGAATAGAGTTTTCTGCGTCGAGCATCCAGTCGAGAGCGTTCCAGGTGTGGCGTCTGCCCGAGAGGACGACGAGGATGGTCTGACCGGTGTTTGCCGCGTAGCCTGCGTGCAGCGCGGAGAAAAAGGCCAGCTGGTAGTTCAGGTCTAGGGCGGACGCGGCAGCCGACGGACGGCGGGGGAAGGAGCGGGGAGTTGCCGGGGACGGGGCGGGTTTGAGCGGGGTGGGAGCCGGGGCGTAGGAGGGCTGGTTGCTAAAGTCGAAGCGGAATTTGCTCAAGTCGCGGGCCTTTGAAGCGAACGGAGGGGCCATGGCTAACAACTCCTGGTCCGAGAGGTTGAGGGTGGAGATTCTGCGGGACAGCGCGGAGGGGTGGGGAGCCGAGTGGAGGGGATAGTGAGAGGAGGGATAGGATGGGTAGGCGGGGGAGTGAGAGGCGGGGTAGGATGGGGAGTGAGGGGATGGGGAGGATGGGTAGGACGGATCGGATGGGGAGTGAGAGGAGGGGTAGGACGGGGAGTGAGAGGGAGAGGGAGAGAGGGACGGGGATAGCGAGTGTTGTGAGAGGGGAGACTGGGTAGGGGAGCAGGAAGTGTCGAGCGCGTCAGCTTGGTTCTTCAAGATGGGGCGGAGTCCGAGGGAAGCCAGGGACGGCAAGTGAGGGGCTAGGGGCACTGCGACGCCATAGTGGGACAAGCTTAGATGTCTTGGTGGGGGAGGCAGGTATAGATTAGTGAAGGAGACTCTGCGGGTGTAGGAAGGGCGCTCTAGAGTCAGAGCGGACATGGGTGGAACAAGAAGTGAAGTTGGTGGCTGAGAAGCTGGAGAAAAAAGTAATGTGAGGTGCAAGAGGCAAGGTGAATAAAGTCGGAGAAGAGAAGTGAAGTAGGTATGTGTGTAATATAGCTCAAAAGGGCTCTAGAATGCCGAGCGTAGAAGGTGGAGGCGGTCCCTTGCGGATCCTTTTGAAATGTGGGGTCACGTTTCTCTCGGAGAAACTTCTTTTCGCCACTTCGCTTACGCACCCAATTCACCGCTGCAATTTGAAGCGTGTATGACTGTATGCAGGGGTTGCTTATGTAATGAAAGTGTGTCTTTTATTTTTTGTTGATCTGCATATAGTGTTTGTGACAGCTGCAGGTACTGCAGGCAAGGCAAGATGTGGTGATTTATTTTTTACACGCATTACGGTGGTGTTTTTTTTGCATCCAGCCCCAATTGCTACCGAACACTCGTCAACCCACGCCGTCACCGCTCCGTCCCGCTCCATCCTCCAAAGCCGCCTCCATGTCCTCCGCAACGCCCCTGGACTGGCAATCGCCTCTCCCCTTGTCCCAATGGCGCCTGCTCAACGAGCAATCCGCCCAGAACGTCCCCGATTCGCCGCCCCAGCTGCTCATGCTGCTGCTCCATCCCAGCATCGTCTGCGGCCCCATCTTGCGCTTGGCCGGCTCCCACGAGAAGCTGTCCCTGGCCGGCCCCAACTACCGCGGTCTGATCTTGCTCGTCTACAAGGCGATCACCGACCAACAGGTTCCTCCCGTATCCTATTTTGTCGGCTCGGACGATCCCTCCACCGTCTCCGCTGGCACCTTCCCTTCGTCCGTGTTCCACTCGGCCCACGACTACACTTTTGTTCGCTACCTGATAGACTTGCCTCTCCGCGACTATCCCCAGCGCGTCCGCTACCATGTCAGCGACAATGCCTCCGACTACAACACCTTCCACATCCCCTCCGTTTCACAGTCAATGAACATTGTCCTGGTCCTGTGCAACGGCTTCTCCTTGGCCGTGGAGACCGCGCAGTACCCGCTGTCCTTGTGGCTCGACGTCTTGACCAAGCATGCCTCCAACCCTTCTCCCTTCCACGTCATCATCGGCGGCGGCGACCAGATCTACGCCGACTCCGTCAAGCTCCACTCCCCCGAGCTCCAGCGCTGGCTCGCGGAAAAGAGCTCCCACCGCAAACGCGCCCAGCCTGCGAGCGACCTGCTTGTCCAGGAATTGCACCACTATTACTTGCACCACTACCTCGCCTGGTTCGGCGCGGGCTACTGGACGGGCAACGCCGGCAGCACCCGCCAGCCGCTTTTCCCCGTGGCCATGGCAAACATCCCCCTGGTAAACCTCTTTGACGACCACGACATCATCGACGGCTTCGGCCTGTACGACCACAAGACCATGCTGTGCCCCGTGCTCAAGACCGTCGGCGACGTCGCCTACACCTACTATATGTTGTTCCAGCACCACATGCTGCCCACAGAGCCCGCGCACAACAACGACCTGGCCTGGATCTTGGGCCAGGGCCAAGGGCCCTACATCCTGCAGCAGAGCCACTCCTTGTACATGCGCTTGGGCCGCGACGTCTCTCTCGCCGCGCTCGACTGCCGCACCGAGCGGACCCTTACCCAGGTGTTGCTGCCGCAGCTGTACCAGCACATTTTCAGTCGCATCAAGCGCGAGCTCGACGCCAGCCCCGACACCAAGCACTTGCTCGTGCTCTTGGGCGTGCCCATCTTCTATCCGCGCATGGTGTGGCTCGAGCGGCTCCTCAACTCCAAGCTCTTGATCCCGCTACGCAAGCTCTCCCAGCGCGGCATCATCAGCAAGGGCTTGGTCAACGAGTTCGACGGCGCCGTCGAGGTGCTCGACGACTTGAACGACCATTGGTGCTCCCACTACCACAAGCGCGAACGCAACGCGCTCGTGCGCGACTTGCTCGGCGTCGCCAGCTCGCGCGGCGTGCGCATCACCATCTTGCTGGGCGACGTCCACTTGGGCTGCGTCGCGCGCCTCAAGCTGCACTTCCATCAGCACCGCAAGACGCACGAGCTTGTGACGGGCGACTCGCTCCAGGAGTTGAACGAGGACGTCACCACGCACCCGGAGCGCGACCCGCGCCTCATGTTCAACGTGGTGTCGCTGGCAGTCACGAACGCGCCCCCGCCGAACGCCATGGCGACCATGCTCGCGCGCCGCAGCGCCATCCACAAGTTCGATCGCGACACGGACGAGGACGTGGTGGAGCTCTTTACGCACGACGTGGACAAGCGCCCGCTCGCGAACCAGCAGTTCCTCAACCGCCGTAACTGGTGCGGTCTCGTGCTTGCTCGCCACAGCGCTGACGCACCAAAGGCCACGACCGCTGCCGAAAGCGGCGAGCCGGCAGAGCGCAGGGTCCCTGGTCCGCGAGAAACTGACCTGAACAAGGAACTGGACGAGGCCCCCAGCCAGACTCGGAAAAGCGCCAAGGACAGTAACGTGCACGTGGCGTACCCGCTCTACTCGGACTCGCTCGTTGCGACGTTGCACATGGAGCAGAACCCCAAGGACTTTGACGCGCCCACGGTGGGGTATGAGGTGCTTATTCCGGCGCTCGTGGGCAAGTATAAGCTTGCAGAGAACCAGGTGAAGCACTTGTGAGGCAGCGTGAGGTTCTGGTGCCTGGTGAAGTCCTTTTCTGGAAGTGTAAGCTACATGAATCCAATTTGAAATCTTGGAGATTAAGGTACGCTCACTGACAGAGAAAGCACAGTATTTAAGTAAATAATTAGTTGTTCAACGAAAAGCGTGAGAATTTGTGGCAATACGCTTTGTAAATGTCGATTGTCATGGGAGAATGCAAATTGGATTCAAAGATCCGTTCCCTCTGCTTTTGCTTGATCCAAGAAATCGTGCACTCAAGAGATGGTCGTAACATCGGAAATGGTAATTGCAAATCTTGAAGTGGGTGTTAAGTAGTAAAATTCTCTAATGGGTATGATCTGCCTGAGTCAATCGCGCAGTTGTGTAACCCAGGAGCATCTGAAAATCGAGGACGATGCTGATTTTGGTTTTGGGTAAAATTGTATAACAAGGCTACATATTCTATTGAGACACCATCTTTCACTCATTAGAATTAGAAATTTTGTTGCTTAAATTTCAATTTTAATACACTAAGACCGCCTTGATACTTGAAACAGTACCCATGGAGAACTACGCGTCTCAAGCTGTCCCCAATACGTCGGAACGACGGGAACAGTGTCTCGCTCCCAATGCCATCAAATACCTCCATGCCGCAAACATCCATTCCGCAAACATCCACGCCGCTGCAACATAATCACAATTGTCTAACATCCATGCCGCCGGTGCTCTTGACGGGACCAGTGTCGCCAAAGACACGTGACTCTAATCATTACCTAAAAGGGGCTTTCGGTTGGTAGGAGGGGTCACACAATACGAAATTTCGCGATAAAAGCAAAAAAATTAGATATCGCTATAAGGATCTGTGGGGTTGAGGGTGCCGCCATCTTCGCTCGAGATTTCGCCTGACCCTGGCCTGTCTCCCTCCATACAAGCCATGCTCTCCGCTGCGTCCGTCTCCGCCCCAAAAACAGCCTCGGCTTCGCCCACTCCGGCCCCTTCCTCTGGCTTGAAGAGTCCCGTCAACTCTCCGTCTCTGACGTCGTCTCCCGCGCTACCCCCAAGACTCATTGCCGCATGCCATCGCTGTCGCTCCAAAAAGATCAAGTGTGACCAGAGCCTTCCGAAATGCGAAAAGTGCGCAAAGGCTGGCGCTGACTGTGTCTCGTTAGAACCTTTCAGTGGCAGGCTCATCCCTCGCTCCTACGTGGCTCATTTGGAACACCATATCCTGGTCCTTCAGGAAAGAGTATTGGAGCTTGAACTGACCCTACCCAGAAAACTACCCAAACTCGTCAACGACGTTGTGCTGCCCCTGCCGACTCTCCCTGAAACGGCCCCCGTTTTGTTCCTGGATCTTATGCGCTCCGCAGTCAACGTCCAGGGCCGCAGTAACGACTCGAGGCGCCGTTCTACTGTAGACCAAATCGCCTCGCCCCACTCCACCTCTCCAATTGCCCCCTTAACCCAGTCCAATTCTCACCTGGCCTGCTCGCCCGCAGGCTTGCCATCAAAAACCGCCGCGCTCCAGCTCATTGCCGTCTTCTTTGCTCAGACTAATAGCCAGCTACCACTTCTACATCGCGAAGAATTCTTGCGCCGCCATTTCGTCCCTATATACGGCGTGACAGACTTCTCCCACATTTCGCTTGCCTCGGATCACACTGCTATCAACACCAGTCAAATCCCGTCCCACCCGTCGGTTCCGTGGTTTGACCGCAACACCCTGTCACTCAACAATGACACCACCATGAATCAACATGCCTCCGTATCTACTCCCTCGCCCAATACTGCGCTACCACGCAACCTCCACCCTTGCCTCTACTTTCTCAATCTCGTATTTGCCATCGCCCTGACCGTTAACCACTTGCAGTATCCCCCGGAAATCTCAGCCCAGTTCTGCGCGGCCGCAATGCTCCACTATGAGCCCCTAAAAACGTCGCTGGACTCACTAGAGTCTCTACAGGGGATCCTTTTGCATGCACTCTACGCCTTGATGCGCCCTACCCTGCCGTCAGTATGGTATATTTTGGGCTCGGCCCTCCGCATGTGCTCCGACATGGACTTGCATCATGACTCGGTGCCTCCCAAGGGCGCAGACGCCTTCACAGTCGACAAGCGACGCCGCCTATTTTGGTGCGCTTACTCCCTAGACCGCCAAATCTGCTTCTACTTGGACCGACCGGTGGGCATTCCCGACGAGTTCATCACCTGCCCGTACCCCTCCGTCCTCGATGACGCATTCATCGTACCCGGCACCGACCGCTTGCCGCCCGCGACAGCCCGTCCAAGCCCGTCCTACAAGCACGTCGCCCACGCAATCTTCACGGTCCGCCAGATCCAGTCGCAGGTCCAGCGGACCTTGTATGCTCATCAGAGCACTATATCCATCCCGATCGCCCAGTGGAAAGCCGAGACCATGGCCCGTCTAGACGCGTGGCGTGAGTCGTGGCCTCACAACTCCCGCACCATGAATTGCCCTTTCAATTCGGTCTTTTTCCGCATAAACTATGCCCACACCGTGCTCGTACTACATAACCTCGCCCCGCAGAACTATCGCTTGACGTCGTCTGACTATTTGCACGTGTCAAACGCCGCCAAGGAGCTCGTAGCGTGCTACGTGGAGATGCAGGCGACAAAGTCTCTCAACTATACTTGGGCCGCCGTCCACAACTTGTTCCTGGCGGGAACTAGCTTCTTGTTCGCCATTTACAATAGTGCAGACGCCAAAAGCGCTAACCCCTTGGAAGAAGTGCGTCGCGTTTCCCACGACTGTATTCGCGTCTTTGACTCGTTGCGCGGTACGTGTGACGCCGCCGCCAACTGTCGCAGCATCATGTCTAATTTGGTCGCGGCGACTCTCCATTTGCGGTACGGTAGCGCCTGGGACCGCATTGACGCGCTCCCGCAGAACTTATCGACACAGCTTCAGGGCACGCGCCTCGCGCCCAGCCTTTCTAACTTGGTCGAGGGGCTCGAGAACGGCAATACGCGCCATCAGCCCGCTCCGCAAGCGCATATAGCAGCTCCAGCGTCCTCGCACCCCCAGGTCTCGCCAGTACCGAGCCCGGACCCGCATTTGCTCGCCTTCTTGCAGGAATTGCAAAGTCCAGACGCCTCCGCCATATTGCGCGCTCCAGAAATGAACCAAACTCGAAGCCACGACGCACGGCGTACCTTTGAGTTGATGCACCAGACGCCAAACGAAGTTATATGGGACGAGTTTTTCACGACAATTGATCTCGGGCAGGGATTTCAGTGATAAGTCAATAAATCAAAGCTGGTCCGGCTGGGGGGCCGACTTTACAAATCTTCAAGGCTGAACGAGGCAGTCTCTGGATATCGTCTGGTTGGCGAAATGTACATCGACGCTTGCTTTAGGAAGCAGGGAAATGTGCATTCGAATCAACAGGAGTATCGTTTGTCACTTTGAGCAGGACGCCTCTTTCATTGCAACTTGGGAGGGCTCAATTGGATCCAAACGGTTACCCGAAAGTTCAACTCCATACATTTCAGCATTCATTCTTGATGAGGACGCTCGTACATCGCAACAAACCGAAATAAAGTACGTGTACGAAGCTGCGGGTGCTGAAATGATGAGACACAAACTGGGGGATTAATTCCTGGAGGGTGAGGGCATGTTATACTTTGAGATATCTCTGAGATGTCTCAAAGGGACTAGCGCGCCAATCCACCCAGCAAAGCAGTAAATTGAGTTGCACAGAAGCCTAATCCTTCCAAGACCTTGCCCTAAGGCTTATAAAAAAAAGGTTTCCTGCAGCTGATGTTCGAGTTTGAACATCGGGCAAATGCTCCTGGAACATCCATTATATGATTATAATCCACCGAGTCACAGGGGGCGCCATACGGGCTTTTTTATTTCAAACAGCGCAGTACGGAATCGATTCAACTGGGAACGTTGACTGATTTCAGCACTGCGAATTGGCACAGCTCCCCTTGCACTCGACATTGGTGTTGCACGTCATGCTTAGACTACTGGAGGCAGAGCACGTCCCAGCGCCGCTGCATATGAAGCCCAAGCGCGGCTCGGTCTTATTTTACAAGACATTGCCGCCGGCCCCGCAGTAATGCCAAGCCTTGACAGAGTAGATCCATTTCCTGCAAGCAACCGGACTCACGGATGTTTTACAGAGGCCATCGGTGCCAACACTCACCATATGGTACTCGTTGTTGGTGGCACATCCATTAATATTGCTTCTAAACACCTGATCGGCTAAAGCGCGGGTGGCGAAGCCATCGAGAGTGACGGTCAAGAGGCCACTGCACGTTCTACAGCTGCCAACGGCCATAGCACTACCAGCGATAAGCGAGGTTAAAATGAAGGCGAATTCGGTGATATCGAATATATTGGTGTACAAGAAAACAGTCATGTACTACACGGCGCAAGTCAGATATTTAAACCACGCTTCTGCACACAGAGCAGTAACCCCTGCGGCCGCAGACAACAATAGGTATACACATGGAAACATTCATAGCACTTGAGCGCCAAGAATGAGTTGGAGATGTCTACTGACCCACGCTTCTTACGGCCTAGTAGCGGTCATCAGAGATCCCGATCTCCACCGACGCCTGTGCGTCGACAGGTTTGGTGACCCAGGAACGCGCTTGTAGCACCGGCCAAGAAATAATTTCGATGGCGCTTACAGGGGAAGACGCGCGCATTACTTCGAGTTCAGACTTCTTTATCTATCAGCATTCTTTTGGGTCGCACTTGCCTATGCACTTGACACTTGGGTGGCACGTCATGTCAAGGCTGCTGATGACGGTGCACTTTTTGCCGCTGCTGCATGGCAACAGAGTCTGCTCGACCTTGCTCTTCAAAACACGCCCGCCGTTTCCGCAGTAACGCCATACCTTCAACGTGTATACCCACTGCCTGCATGAAATGGGCTTCACGTCGGGGTCGCAGATGGTTTGGTGTCGAATCTGCGACACGTCGTATTCGTTTCCGGTGGCACAAGGTGTTATATGGTCGCGAAAAGCAGTCTCGGCCAATGCTTGATTAGCGTAATCATCAAATGTGATGATCATTTCGCCACTACATTGCCTACATCCGTTCCTGGCCGCTGCTTTGCCGATGAAAAGTGAGATGAGAAGATGTGCCGATTTGATAAATTCCCGCATTGTCGATGGGCGTTGACTACGAAGTAGGGCGCTGCCTTGTTTATAAATCGCACGATTCTTTGCATTGGGGATGTGCATTCCACAAAAAACTCCGTGGCGAGAGAACAATAGAAAGGGGAGAAAACCTTTTGATCTGCAGAGCGCAAAAAGTCGGAAACGAATGAGGGTATTTGTCCGAAAAAGCTTGCAAATACAGGCTGGTTCACAGCGTAGATGATCGAGGTTGGGGTTTCAAAGCTTCGGCCGCAATATTGGAGAGCGCTGATCCACATCTAGTGAATTTTAACCGGCGCCATCGTCAAGTTTGCGACGTCGAGTCATGACCCTTCACCGATAGCCTTGACACAATTCTGCTGAACACCCAATGTCTGAACGCTGCATGCGGCAAATCTAAGCGATTATGTATCGTATTTAACTTGCTGTGGCGAGCCATGCGATACTTGCGCATCGCGGCGAAAAATGTAAGCCCGGTAACATGACAAAATTACTCAAGTCGTAATACGAGGGCGGTCGCGCACTTGACGCGGCGAGTTTCTCAACTAACCGGTGTATAAGTTGGCTTCATTTGCATGATTTCAAGTAATGCTCAGTATATTTCAAGTGTATCATATCCGCGATTTTAGGTATGTTTCAAGTATACTGAGCCTCCCGCCTATTCCCTACAACTATTCGTTGGAATGTAGGGTCCATGCCCTAGACCATCATGACCGGTTTTGTCGGTTTAAGCAAGACTCTGTGAACTGGGGCTCGCGATCGTAAGGGTATATCCCCTAGCAGAGTAATGCTAAATGGACTTCATAGCAGTGACATTCACATTGCTGGTCACCAATGGATTGAAGTATCCCTGTGGAGACAGCTCCCTCTAACCGACTTCTGAATATTATCCGATTTTATGACAGGGGAGTCTCACCCTTATTGAAGCACCAAGGTCTCAAAATAGTCCATGCCGCTCCTGCACTGAAAACCTCAATTACCTTTGCTCACCATAGACGGGCATTGTAATGCAGAGCTTTAGCGACCTTGTTTACCGATGTCATCCCTACTCTACTCAATGATCGCCTAATAAGTAACGGCAGGCTTGAGAAATGCATGTCACCTCATGACGTATACATGAAGTCGAGTATTTGAACGACGTATTTTCGTGAAGTCTTGAATTTGGTATCATTAGAACTCTTGGTTACTTGGTCCGTTGCCAAACCTGGGATTTAGCGGCACTCGTCATCTAGTTCCTTTGTCAAGAAATGCTCATAAGACAATGCCTCACAGTACTTGGTGGTCGAAAGTTCCCATTAAACTCTCCACTTGAATGGTACCTCATGCCGAGAGCGCCGCTAGGAACATGTGGCCGCTGTCACCCCTGAAGCTCAAGTAAGTCTCCATATGGCATTAACGGCCTTTGCCTTTGTTGACATACTACCGCCATTCTAGCACAGAATTCTGCAGATTGCAGTATAAGAGGACACGACAAGGGCCCTTTATTGCGCCGATTTGGATAATATTGTTTTGGCACTGCATCCGCCAAGATGACTTTCAAGCACCTCATCTACTCCAGGATTAGCCTTTCAGAAGTGACCGTCAATTCATCACTAAATTGTGTTTATCTCGGCGGTAGTATCGCTATCAAGAGTGCATAGCCAAGATGGAAATGATCACAGCAACTGGAATTGGGCACATAAAGGAGAGATGCATATAATGCGGCGCTGATCCCCCGTTCTCTTTATTTTCGATCCAATACTCGGGCAGTTGACAAAAGATGAATAGTTCTGTGCCGCGCAATTGTTATCTAGGGGTTGATAGCACTGCCCCGCCTCTAACCTTGGCAGGACTGTTGTGCGATTCTTCCTACGGGACGCTGTGTTGTGCCAGCCTATTTTCCCGGAAGTGTCTTGCTCTCTTATTCAACTGCAGTCGGTTGAGAACAACGTTCATTGGAGCGGATATTGTGTCAAGTTTTGCTTCCTGAAGCCTGAGCAAGGCCTGTCACTTACAGTCTGAATTTGAGGCCCAAATCTGCTATTTACCACGAGCTTTGGGAACGAGCCTCACGGGTTTTCAGGTCTTGACCATTGGCCAGCGGACGTTTCAAGGAACCAGATTCGAGAACTTGGGAGTCTCACGGCGTTAAGTTTTAGTAGGTTTCGAACAAGTCTCGAATTTAGATCACCTTCCCGCACACTCCTCTTTGAGGCGAAAGAATCTCAACGGTTCAGACTGGTTCTCAAAACAGCAAATTTGCGACTTAGAATTCGCAAAAGTTGGGAACCTCGAACCATGCCCACACTGCTTTATTGACTGAGATAGTCAACCATACTCATGTGCGGGGTATATATAAATCACATTATCACCAAACAATGAAACGCCTTAAGCCCCACGGCGACAACTCGAACCATCTATTTTTCAAAAATGAAATTCTTGTTTCTATGTTACAACCGCAGAATAAAGAACTTTTCCTGTAAAATTGCTCAGGTTACGCCACAGTTCACTAAGGAACCAAAGCCTAGAGTTGGCAAAATGAATAATTTGAAGATCAAAAGTACCGCTGCTGGTTCCTGCGCGATCTGCTTGCATGACACGTCTTTTTCGCAGCCATCACATGTGTTTCTCAATTTGCCTAGAAGCATACGAAGGCCTGCCCTTCTTATTCAAGTTCCAATGTTTTGCAGACTACGCGTTACACACACTGAAACAAAAAGTTAGGTTGGACCTTCAAGACCCGAATTACATCTCACTCAATCTTCCTATATCCGAACAGAGTCATGCGGCGTGAAGTATCGGATTACTCTAGCACTGCAAATTGGAGCAACTACCTCTGCATTCGACACTGGGGTTGCACGTCATGCTAAGATAGCTACTCGCCGAGCACCTTTTACCGTCATCACATGTGAAGCTCAAGTGCGGCTCAACTTTGCTTTTCAGTACGTTGCTACCGTTTCCGCAGTAGCGCCATACCTTCACGGTATATATCCATTTTGTGCAAGCAATAGGACTCGCGGAGTTATTGCAGAGATCATCATAGCGAACGCCTAATATGTCGTACTGATTTGCGGTAGCACATCCATTGAGATTGCTTTTAAATACCTCATCTGCCAAGGCGCGGGTGGCGAAGCCATCGAATGTGACGGTCAATTCACCATGACACTGCCTGCAGCTCTTTGAGGCGATAACACTGCCAGCGCAAAATATAGCCAAGAGGATGGTGGACTTGAAGACAGCAAACATGCTGGCCCGATCGATCGGTTACCCCAGCGAGCGATGGATCGTGGCTATTTATACTGCGCTCACGCACAGGGAGAATCGAGAACTCTGAGGGCGTAAACAACAAAAGGCACGAACTCGAGAACAATAGTAGAGTTGCGCACCAGGAACTGTAGATAATTGTCAAAAACATCAACCATCTCAAGCCGCTTGTGATTTCAAGGCACGCCGGTAGAGTCAACCGGGCTAAGGTTAGTTGCATTTAGGCCTAGTATTTAGGGAGCCCCAGATTTGCTGCATTAGGCCTGGGTAATTTGTAACCGCCTATTTATCAAATCGCACGATAACGCTTCTATTGTCGTAGTCCATCTTGTTCTGCGCACGACTTGGGGATTACAATAGCCCAGTATGGCTCACGTTGATCAACAGCCACTTTGCCGTTTCTGATACGCTGAACCACTCAAGCTAGCACTCTTCAAACGCACTCATAAAGATATAGGGTGGTGTCTCGTGCCTAGCACTGATCACTTGGTGTGGCCATGGCTGTAATGGACTTGTCTATTGCTAACGAACTACGTCATGTTTACGTGGCTGTGAACGCCAAACTAATATTAAAAATTCCAGCTCTTACATAAGTGGTTACCGGCGCACAAGCCTTTCTACTCACTGCCCAAGAAGTGGTCAAGATGACGTGAGTCGACTGTACTGCTTCCTTCGCGATCTTCTCGCATGGCACATCTTTGTTGCGGCTATCGTTTGTCCTTCTTAATGAGACGACGAAGGCTTGCACACTCACTAAGGGTTTGTTGCTTCGCAGACTACGTGCAACGCACTCTGACACATAAGAGTAAGTTGGGCAAGCATTACCCAGATTTCGGAGGGCCCCTTTATGATTAATGAGATCGAAACAAGATACACCACGCTGATTTATACGATGTGAAACATCAGATCACTCTAGCACTGTAAACCAGCGCAACTACCTCTGCACTCAACGCTGGGGTTGCACGTCATACTAAGATAACTGGAAGCAGAGCACAAGCCACCACCGCGACATCTGAAGCTCAAGCGCGGCTCAGCTTTGCCCTTCAGGACATTGCTACCATTTCCGCAGTAGCGCCATACCTTCACAGAATACACCCATTTTTTGCAAGCAAATGGTTTTGTAGTCGTATCGCAGAGGCCATCACTTCGAACATCAAGAATATCGTACTGGTTTCCGGTAGCACATCCGTCAAGGTTACTTTTGAACACCTCATCAGCTAAGGTGCGGACGGCAAAGTCATCAAAAGTGACGGTCAAAAGGCCACTACACTGTCTGCAGCTCTTTGAGGCCAAAATGATGCTAGCGGAGAGAGTAGTCAAGATGAGGGCTAATCTGGTGATAGCGAGCATGTTGGTAGAGCAGAACGCAATGCTATCGGTGTACGGGCGATGACTCGCGAGGTTTTATAGTACGCACTAAGGAAATGGAGAACAATAGAACATGGAGGGCGTAAATAACAAGAGGTACAAACTTGAGGACAAAAGGATAATTGTGCGCCGAGCAATGTTGGCATTTCTCAAAGTAACCTGTTTTATCGAGCATATTGGAGGCTAGAAGTGCAGTTAGAGACTACCAGGCAAATACGAGTAACGTTCTTCAAGCTGAGTGCCGTGATGGCTCTAGACTTGTTGCATCGGCACCATTAAAGGTCTAATTAGATGCATTGATATTCTAAAACCAAGAAATCTGTAAGCGCTTCACACCGGTTATCATAACTTTGAGAAATTGCTACTACTCAGCACTCTCTATACCGTGTCGGCATTTAGCACTCAGAAGGAGTGCAGTCCCCGTTGCACTTTACACTGGGGTGGCACGTCATGCTAAGGAAACTACTCGCTGAACACTTGTTGCCGTCGTTACACTTGAAGCTCAAACGCGGCTCTACCTTGCTCTTCAGAACCGTACCGCCGTTACCGCAGTAGCGCCACGTTTTTACGGAGTAAACCCACTTTTTGCAAGCTATTGGATACTGCGAAATCATACACAGATCAACGCCTCGCACACCTAGGATATCGTATTCCTTTCCAGTAGCACATCCGTCAAGATTCCGCTTGAAAACAATATCAGCCAAGTAGCGGGTCGCAAAGTCATCAAAAGTAACGGTCAATTCGCCGCTACACTGCCTGCAGCTCTTCGAAGCAAATCCAGCGCAAGCCTGAAGCAGAGCCAAAATGAAGGCAAGCTTCACGATAGTAATCATTTATGCAAAAGGATGGGTTATATTAGCGCGAAAACTCCATGATATTTGTATTTTCGTGTTGGCATCCTCACAAAATACGGCCAGCATATCGAACAAGAGGGCACATTGTTAACAATAGACTTGGCTGGAGCACAAAATGTTCTGAGTCTGATATTCTCGCGCTTTGTTGAGAATTGATATCCACTGTCTCGAAGCACAAACTCTCACCGCAGATGCTTCAAGATTTGTGCTGGATGCGCAGTGAAGAAGAGGTCCTCAACACGGACTTCAAATCTTATTTTAGGTGGTGCAATTAGGTTAAATCATGTTTTTCAATTTTCAGTTCATGGGTGCTAAAAATTCGACGAGTTGAAATTCCATTTGTAAACTAAGGAATTTCATACCTACTCCATCGATGCATACGCTTCCCATTTCGATATAAGTTGGCGATGCCCCTGATACGTCTCGACAGGTTGGCCACTTGAAGCAGTCCCGCTGGTAGCATTTCTAGCAAGTCTCCTCAGGCGCGAAAAAATTTCAACCGCTCAAGACACGACTTCCAAGGTGCCGGTATATTGAGCTAAGTTGATGGCGAGATTGCCTTTCTTGCAACTTCATCCTATAAAAGTGCCTTGCTGAGTCGTTAAGATACCGAGGTTTGTGCATCAGATGACCAGGTCAAATAAAAATTGGACTCGAAAATATACTACTTGAGGTTCTAATCCTATGATAGGAAATTGAGATGTGATGAGGTATTATCTCAAGGCATATCAAGTCTAGTGGCTTTTTAAATTCGTGCAGCGTTGAAATGTCGATCTCTTGGAGACAACATAGGCAATGAGAAAAAGCTATCTCAACTTAATCTCATATGTTAAGTTTCCGATTCTCCGAAGTTATTAAAGACACGCTCATGTGACCAGATGCTCGCCGCGCACGGGGAAAGAGCTCAATGACTTTGCGTAAGTAGCGACAGCATGTGCGACCAAGCGTGTATTCACAAGCCACGCGTCGTAGTCAAGATTGCGCAAGTCATCACATCGCTGGTGATAGCATGGATCGAAAGCTTTACCAGCTTGGCCGGTTAATCCGGAGTTAATGCCCTCTGCGCCCGTACTGACTCCCCCGGCGGGAATACCGGCCAAGACGAAGTTCGCATAGTCTGAACGGCCGTCAAAAGGAGCCAAGGAGTATTTTAGATTGTTCGAATCATAAAACTTCACGAACAAGTCTCTGAGATTTCCCAGACCCGGCGGGTCTCGCTGGTTGTTGCTATTGTACACTTGGTATTCATAGTTGGGAGACGCAATCATGTCAAAGTTCATGAACATGCGAATTTTACTATTTTCCCCCGGCAGCAATTGGGAGATGTAATGTCTTGACCCAACAAGTCCTTGCTCTTCGGCGGAGAACCACACAAACCTCACGGCGCTACTAATGTCGAAATCTCGCAATTTGTTGGCAACCTCAAGTAAAGATATTATGCCCGATCCATCATCATTCATACCCGGGCCGGTTGAAACCGAGTCAGAGTGTGCTCCGAGCACAATCACGTTATTATGGTCCCCGTCTCGCGTTTCGGCGATTATATTTTGCGTCCAGACTTTGCGCACATATGAGTCAACACAAATCGAGACGGTTAATGTCTCACCATTCTCAATCATCTTGACATAACTTCGTCCCTCCTCGCCCAGAACTTGGATCGATGCAATATGATCTTCGCTGAAGTCGCCAAAGTCGGATGGTACCTTTATTTCGAGTGTTTCCGGATCAAAAGCTACCATGCCCACTGCACCCGCCAGGCCCGCCGTTCGCAGCTTTTTGCTGTAAGTGCATTCTCCACTTGATACTAAGACAATGTTTCCATTCGCCTTACCCTCAAAGGCTGAGGCATCACACCCTACTCCGCAGTATACCAAGTTCCCGCGAACAGGCTTTCGCTGTGGCGTTGGTGGAGTCAAATTGAACGGCTTGGCCAGTGATGATTGTTTTCCGTTGATCAAAACCTCAAAGGAAGTGACGCGGCCTTTGCCAGCTTCAAAGCGCTGTGTCGATACCTCATAGTACCCACCGTAACCTTGCAATTCGTTGATAAGGTACAGAAAAGTGCCTTCTAATCCTTGCAGCCCGACCAGACGATTAGGATCTGGGAATTCACGGACCGAAGCAAGAGAGGCTTGGTATATCGCCTCTGCATGTTTTTGAAGTGCGCTTTTCTCAATTTTAAGCTGCAATTTGTCTGAACTGATCTCGGTTCCCTTGGCCATACCTACCGGGTGCTTGTAAGCAAGTGATTGAAAAGGAGAGATCAAGAATACGAGGATCAGAATCCACATTCGGAATATTATGAAAAATGTTACGCGTGTGGAAGTCTTGGCTACGGTACCCCTTTTATGGTATTCGACGGCACATTTGAAAGTCAGCCGTGTGACTAGTGGTAACTTGCCTCACTTAAGACCGGACGTTGCTGTCCAATATGTGGTGCCAAGAGCGATAAAAAGTTTGTGTAGATACGTGGGAATCACACCACCACCTACACTGGCGGCAAAAAATTACACGAAGAACGGAGTTACGTGGAACGGATTCAATCAATAGAGACGATTCTTTGCGAAACCCAGTACACGGGGATTGCCAATCAGCAGCATCTTCAGCATCTTCAACTGCGTGTTATTTTCAAGATGATAGAATCGGTCTCAAATTTCGTGTAAGTGGCTGCAGAAATTTAGTTGTGATCAGTTTACCGATAAGTTTGCACGAAGGAGTAGAATTTCGGCAACATGGCCAATCTTCAACAATTGCCAGCAAGGACTGTTTACGCGCGCAACAATTATGCGCAGCGATATCAGCTCTTGAGGGCTTAGCTCAAACCAGAAGCGATTGACCAATTGTGTGTACTGTAAGCCTACGAAGCAAAGGATGACCAGTCATACAACTTATTCAGCCTCCGAAATATTAATGGCATAAAATACATACGTCGACATAGACAGTATTTTCAGCGTTCTCAAATTTTGAACATTTCTGATGCGATATTCCATATTCGTAGAGTAAGGCTCGCTCGGATAAATTTACATCCTCCTGTATAGATAAGATAGCGTCCGATTGATGCCTTGTTTCGCTGGAATCAGGTGCGCTTTGGAAATCCTTCCCACGATTTTGCATACGTAGCCACAGAATGAGCGACCAAGCGCGTGTTTACGAGCAACGCATCATAGTTGATATTACGCAAGTCATCGCATACCAGGTGATAACACGGATCGAACGGCTCGCCAGCCGTGCCGCCAAATTTCTTGACGCCAGCCTCATCTTTTATGCCTTCAGAGCCTGTAACAACGCCTCCCGCAGGAATCCCCGCATCCAAGAAGCTCCAATAGTCAGAGCGCCCGTCAAACGGAATCAAAGAGTAGCGGAGACCATCGGACAGGTAGAAATCAACATATAACTGCTTAAGCTCTCCCAGCCCTGCCGGATTTTGCCGGTTGTTGGCGTTGTACACTTGATATTCATAGTTTGGTGAGGCAACCATATCATAGTTCATAAAGACACGTATCTTTGCATTCTCTTGAGGCAGCAAGTGAGAAATATAATATTGTGACCCCGCAAGTCCTTGCTCTTCCGCGGAAAACCACACAAACCTCACCGCATTGTTTACCTTGAAATTTGACAACTGAGTGGCCACTTCGAGAAGTGCAATTATACCAGATGCGTTATCATTTATGCCAGGGCCGTTTGTGACAGAGTCTGAATGTGCACCAAGCATGAGTACATTATCGTGATCACCATCGACTGTCTCGGCGATTATATTCTTGCTCGAGGTCTTGCGAAGGACTGTGTCAATTAATAGCGATACTAAAATCTTATCCCCATTTTTTAAGCTCTGGGAATAACGTTTACCGTCCTCGCACAGAACCAGAATCGAAGGGACATGCAGCGCATCGAATTCATCAAAGTCTGCCAATAATTGCCTGGCGTCTTTCGATCTTGGATTGAAAGCCACCATACCCACCGCACCCGCTTCACCGGCTAGACGCAGCTTCGTACTATAATCACACACTCCGGCAGTCACCAACACTATGTTTCCGCGCACATTTTCGCGGAAGTCGGACGCTTGGCATCCGGTTCGACACCATATCAAGTCGCCAATCGCGGCTTCATAATGCGAAGTGGGTGGCGTTAACCCGAACGGTCTTGCCAGTGACAGCTCTCGGCCATCGACATGGAGCGAGAAGCTATTGAGGCGGCTTTGGTACGCCTCAAAAGATTGCGTGGATACGGTGTAGCGATCACCAAGACTATTTAACTGCTTCAAAATGTACTCGACAGTTTTTTCAAAACCTTGCAGGCCCACTGCTCGGGTAGGAATTCGGAATTCTGGAACAGACTTGAGGGAAGCATTATAGATTGCTTCCACATGGTTATGGAGCGCTTCTTGAGTGATCAGCTGCTGCAAGTCTTTGGAAACCACCTCCTTCAATCTGTGGAGTACCTGAGGGTGAAGATGCCCGAAAACAACTGCAATGCATCTGAGATAGAGGAAAACCGTAAGAAGTCGCATGCAACTACTTTGTCGACGAGATGAGTTGGAGCCTGTGCCTAACTTGTGGATTTTGAGGGCAACCAGTAAATTTAAACATCACATGCCGCAGGCAATGATGTGTTAATCGCGAATGAATGCACCGTATGAGGGGGATCCGTTCAAGCATCACGTGATCACCTACACATACCACAGTGGTAGTAGGAGTGGATCTTTTAGCCCGAAGAGCTTGGTTGCTGCCAAGTTTTTGAATCCATGGCAATCGACACTGTTGATTGTACTCGTGTACATGTGGGCTATTATTACGCCAGTGTGGAATTCGATCGCTAGTTCGTATTCTTAACACTTGACCTTGCTTTGCTACTGCTCTTTTCTTCGCTAGATAGTTGAGTATTAAAACTTTCGCTTATTACCTGATGGAGCTCATTCGTGCAATCCACGGCTCAAGCCTCAAGTTCTTTTTGAAGGGTATACTGTTCTTTACGCAACGAAGCGATGTGCCCTGATCGAAAAGCTTCTGTGCGGTGCTCACACGGATGAGACACAAAACGAGACGATTTAAGTTGTCATGGAAAACCAAGACGGCGGCGGTTCTGGATACAAATGGCTGTGTTTTGTATCTAGTTGAGAGACGATAATGTGGAAATATTTGTGAGTGTTTTCTGAGCTTCAGCATTCAAGATACATTGCGGGTTAAATGGAGTGTATTCAAAGGCAAGAGCATGGACACCATCGTAGAAGACGGCCAAGTCTACGATGTGACCTACAGAAAGCGCGGATGCATCCAAACAGTCGACAATAGGAGTGACCTCGACTCGCAACGGCACCAGCTTTAGCCCTGGGAAAATACTAGCGCGTGTGATATGTAAAGTTCCTGTGCGGCAATCGTAATCAGCTACTTGACCGATTAGGCGTATTCTGAGTGGTGATGCGTAGGAGTGTAGCAGCAGGGGATCGATTACCAAGAGTGTCATGATGAACGTGGTCCTGTGTACAAATTTATCACGATATATCACTTTTATTGATATGCAGGCGATGCAGGGCTAGAAACGTCAGCCTCAATTCCGGCCCCATAGAATTTAATTCTAGTCAAAGGCGACAGATGCCGAAAAGCTAGCTTCTGATTGGATACGGGAAGCCCCGACGGCCTCTTTTTACTCTGGTTTTGTGTGACATTTCGTAAATCCGGAGCTTCAATCACGGCTCTTGACCCGGAGGTCTTTCCGTAGGAAAAGTACGACATGAGACGTTGTTATATCTTTCCTTCAGGAACATCATGCGGAGGCGTTTTGGTAGTTTCACGTCCTTTCATTCGAGGCAAAGAAAGCGGGCTGTGGATAAGATCAGGCGATATCGTGACTTGGCGTGATCCTGACACAGTTTTGTTATGAGACGATACGGTTAGATTACAAATTAGAGCGGCCACAAGATTCCCGCTGCATCATATTTTTTGTGTATCCTGCTTTTCTTGATAACGTTCTAGATTTTGTAACAAATAGTCAAAAATTCGGCCTGACCCCATAAATTGTCACATGAGGATGAACGCATCGTCAACGAGTTTTACGGCCTCAAGCCTCGGCCACGTGAAGACCATGCCATAGGCTAATTCGGTGGCACCTGAATCACTTGTCCTATTCGCTGTCTATTGTTCCAACAGATGAGCTGTCAACTTGCCCGCGCCGATTTTTATTTGACTCAAGAAGTTGTGTTGACTGTCACCCAACGGATACTCTTCAGGACAAACAATAGTCTGCATATAAATAACAATAGAATACAGATCGTACCTTGGGGCGCTATCGCTCTTAATTAGCCGGCTCCACTGGAGCTAGGCACAAAACCGGCCGGCGCCACTGAATAGCATATGCCGATATGATTCACCTTTTGTGGCACCTTGCATGTTTTATTCATTAACCCACGGTGCCCCCGATGGTGGGTGCACCCTGAATAACGCAGAAGACCCCGCTTCGTCAATACGTTCCTCATGACTTCTTTCTACGATCTTAAGCCTCTCAACCAAAAGGAACAGCCCCAGCCCTTAGCCGACCTCAAAGGCAAGGTCGTGCTTATTGTGAATGTCGCCTCAAAGTGCGGCTTCACACCTCAGTACAGGGGATTGAGGGAGTTGGACGAGAAGTTCCGTTCCAAGGGCCTCGTGATATTGGGATTCCCTTGTAATCAATTCAACTGCCAGGAGCCGGGATTGATCAAGGAGATTATCTCTTTCTGTCAGGCAAGCTACGGTGTTGATTTCCCAATAATGGCAAAGGTCCATGTCAATGGCCCCACCGAAGACCCTTTATACACCTACTTGAAGCTGCAAAAGAGTAGCTGGCTCGGATTTCGCCGCATCTTGTGGAATTTTGAAAAGTTTGTCATTGACAAGGAAGGCAACGTTGTGCTGCGGCATTGGTCGCTTACCTCGCCTTCAAGACTCGAATCTCGCATCTCACGCTTGTTGAACGAGCAGCCACATTCAGAGACTTCGTCTAAAGCATGTACGGTGTAATTCTCCGTAATGTCTTGTGTCTAGTCTGGCACTTCGTAGGCTGTAAACCCTTATTATACCTTGCATTATTCATTTGACTCCCACATGTAAAATGCTTCGTGACCTCAGGGTTTGGCAAGTATTGTCAATTAATGGAGCAGATATGAATGCGCCTGAATCAACACCTTCCAATTTGAGGGCTTGTGCATTCCGTCAGGCTAGTTATTTGTGCGAAGACTTGCATTCTCTTGGATGTTGTTCATCAATATTTCGCATAATTCATCAGATGTCGCACATGGACAGTCGAAATCTTCGCTGCAACCAAGACCTCTACAAGGTGCGTCCATTTTGCCCTGATATAGCGGCGTGCACGCCACAATCAATTTGTATTCACATCAATGACCAGAGATTGCGTTATCGCGAATGAGTCCAGGTGTCTTAATTTGTGCCAGTGCCATGTTTCCAAACACTTAGAAAGTCTGTGCAGCCATACTTTTGACAAGAGAAACTGCCTGCATTAATTAACGTTTTCCTTTAGAATTCGAGTCTCTGGTCTCTGAATTCTTCATATGGGGCATGACATTCTTTCCTTTAGCAAAGAAAGCAGCTTGAAATACTGCAATGACGTACGAGCAAAGTCAATAAAATTTGGCAGATCTAAATATCTCCACCCCAGCTGGCATTTGCAACATCGAGGAATATTATCTAGATAGAAAAACGACTCTTCATGTACCAACCGCGATTAGCACTGCGAAAGGATGCAATCTCCGGCACACTCGACACTCTTATGGCACGACATTGTTAAAACACTATTGGCCGTACACGCGACATTACCATCGCAAGTTAATACTTTAGGTGTCCCCTGCTTAGCCTTCAGAACGGTTCCACCATTTCCGCAGTAACGCCAAATTGTCAATTTTATCACCCAGTGCTTGCAAATTATTGTGTCCAGACCACCACAAAGACCCTCCGTGTTGACTCCAGTGATTTCGAACTGGTTCCCAGTAGCACAGGCACTAATAAACCTTCTAGTTGCATCCCGGGCTAATGCTTCGGAAGCATAGGAGTCGAATTTGAGTTCCAACAGACCAGAGCATTGTCTGCAACTCTTCTTTCCTGCCATAACACTGCGGGCGACATGCGAGAGAACGACCAAGGCTATGTAGCGAATATCAAAGAACATTGAATTATTTGCCACCCTCTGACTTGGGCGGTTAGAGTCTACATAGACAATATTTATACTCTTACAATACTAGAGTGGTATCATGAAGTGTGGATTGCATACAAAGGCCCCTGCCGTATCTAACAATAGGATGCAACCCCACTAACCACACAGTGATAGGGAAGATCGGAATCGTTCTCAAAGCGTGCAACCCATCACTTACATCAGTGAGAACATTGTTGTCACAGAATGCCGCGATAACATCGAGATTGTCTATTGTTGATGTCTCTATGAAATTTATCAATTTTTATCCTTATTAATTTACGAGTTCAGGGCTTAGAACCGCAGCAAATCAGCCAAGACTCGAATGTGGGTGTTATTTTATTGAAAATGAACTTTTTTGAGCAGGATTGTCACCATCATGATCATTTTCCTTTAGGGGGGAGGACAATTATTACGAGTAGAACGCGCTCCGAAAATCGACGATTGTTTTTTGACGTGAAGAGAAGTCGAGGCCGCCAAGTTTTGAGCTCGAATTCGATAAATCCAGCCGTGTCAAGACCCACACGCGCAAACAAAGCCTCAAGTGCTGTACCAGATAAAAGGTCCGATGATGCCAAGTGAAGCAATTGGACTAGCTTAGGAGCACGAGCTGCCGACAGCGCCGGATCGTCCCAGTCAAGTTCAAAAAATACTGCGTTCACAGTCCGGGACGCCAAGATCCAGGCCGCGTAATTGTGGCTGTATAACAGAACCCCAAGAACACATGGGCGCGCCCGGTCAAGCCTGAAACCACAACCGGTCTAGATCTGGCGCCCGCCTATTTTAAGCATCACGCATATTCAGATGACGGCAGCCAGTAGGTAGTGAGGATTACAACCATGTCTCGGTAGTCTGGGGTAACTACCGTCCGGTAAGATTTCACACTAGCTCACCCGTACCTGCCCGATCTGAAGGATCGCGGCTGAGCCGGGGAATTCGCTCGTTTCGGCCACCACTGAGCTTGAAGTCTGTCACGGCACTACCTGTGAGCCGCGAGTGATGCTCGACATCATTCGAGAGTATTCCTACGCTGACGCCGGCGACCGATCATGGCTGCTTCCTAAGTTTGGTGCTGATCCCAAGCCGAAACCGCTTTCTTCCCGAGATACTCTTATCAAGTAAGTTCTCCAATTATTTGTCAACAGAAGTCTCCGTGTTCTCTCGCACCAATAATTCCGACTGCTACAGCCATGGTTCCGCCTTTCGATATCTAGTTTGTCGTTTTTCTTATTCCACCACTTTTAGAGCTGACCATTACCCGAGCAGCACTGTCACGTATGAGACAAGCTCGGGCTTGCAACAAATTATTCCTAATTAAGACGTCAACAACTGTTGACTTTGAAAATTGGATCAATGGCGCGAAACAGGCATATATACCGCATCTATTTGTTGTGCTTCTCGTTGCTTTGAAACACATAAAATGATCTAGCGTGGTAGAAAATGAGCAACTTAGATGTTGATGCGTATAATGCTCAGATAAGAGCTGATTTAGTCGGTCCTCATTCTCGAGAGTTATCCATTCCTCTGGGTAGGCGCGACTGGTTATTTGATGACGCTTACCTCGATAAGCTGCGTTTTTATCGGAATGCTTGAATGGCTGATCATATGCCGGCCCCTTCGGCCCGATATTCTTACAAGGTTAGAGAGCGGAATTGTTCTCAGAATTAGTACCATCGATATCCCTTGAATCAAAAACTGCTTGTCTTACCAAAAGATCAAGAGGGGCTCAAAAGTTTTGCAAATTTAGCTACCGAGTAAGCTATCAATTGAGTATTCTCGAGCCACGCAGTATAGTTGAGATTGCTTAAATCGTCACAATGCTGGTGGTAACACGAGTCATGGGCCTTTCCAGCTTCACCCCCGAATATTCTCGCCCCTTCTTGATCTTTTACACCCTCAGCGCCCGCGAAAATGCCTCCTGCTGGTATGCCTACCTCCGCGAAGCTTGCGAAATCTGAACGGTCATCGAATGCAACCAAGGAGTAGCTTCGGCCCATGAGATTGTAATACTCGGCGAATACTTTTGTGATGTCCCTCAGTCCTATTGGATGTTTATTGTCATCTGGATCGTACACGTGGTATTCATAGTTGAGCGATGCCAACATATCGAAGTTCATGTATAACTGGATTCTACCCCTTTCTTCGGGCAGCAATTGTGAGATATAGTGCTTTGACCCCGCAAGTCCTTGTTCTTCAGCGGAGAACCACGCAAACCTAATGGCGTTCTTGAAATTGAACTTTCGCATCTGATTAGCCACCTCAAGCAAAGAAATGACTCCTGATGCATTATCATTGATACCTGGGCCACTGAACACCAGATCAGAGTGAGCCCCGAGCATAATCACATTGTCATGGTCTCCGTCTGTCGTCTCAGCAATCACATTCTCAGTCCAAGTCTCGCGAAGAACAGAGTCGATGAAAAGTGATACCGTAAGTACCTCCCCCCTTGCAATTCTCCTCTCAAATTGGTGTCCTACTTCATACGGCACCAAGACGGTAGAGACATGATTTTCATCAAAGTGTGCAAAATCAGCTGGCATTGTAATGTCCCGAGTCCTTGAACTTCGTACAATCATTCCCACAGCACCGGCGAGCCCGGCTATACGCAGCTTCACGCTGTCTTCGCATTTCCCGCTATGAACGAGTACAATATGGCCTCTCACGATGCTTTCGAAATCAGAAGCATCGCATCCTGATTTGCAATTAAACAAAGTGCCCAGCACTGGCATGCGGTTCGGAGTTGGCGGTGAAAACACGAACGGCATGGCCAGTGGCACCTTCATGCCAGCGACGATGAGCTCGAAGTTTTTGATGATGCTTTTGTGTGCTTTGAAGTGCTGCGCGGTCACGTTGTAGTCGTTGTCAAAACTTAACAAATGGCATAATATATACTTGACAGTTTCCTCAAATCCTCTCAGGCCTACCGCGCGGTTAGCTACTTCGTCCCTCGAAACTGACTCAAGTGATGCCTTGTAAAGTGCTTCTGCGTGCGTTTGTAGCGCCTGCTTTGAAAATCTAGACTGAAAGTCGTTGAGGACGGCTGAATGTGGCGTCGGGCCTGTCAAAATCTCGGGATTGTACTCGATAAGTCTGTGCTGCACTGCAGGATGCTTAGCTCCAAGGACCAATATGCAAGGCAAGATAAGGATGGTGACCACTAGAAGCATTGGAAAAATCGAAATAGTCAGTAGTGTTACCAAGATCGTACCGGCGGTGTACAGAGCCAATGAAAGTATCTTATGCTATAAATATATTTTTGGCATACTGGAAAGAAGAAATAAGTGATGCTGGCGGGTGAGCGATTCCAATCAGACATTTGCAACGAGCTGTTTCAAGGAGAAGGCGTTTCATCGACCAAAGAAATAGAAGGCCAACTCGGAATCCGCCGACCAGAAAAATCCTCTTTCCCCGCGAGCTTTTCAAAGTACGAGGAGCCAATGCTCTGTAAGAGGTGAAATCTGTAACGCACTTCAACACTTTTAATTCAAAAACTACAATTGTCAACGAGTATTCGCTGGAGAGTGGCCGAGCTCTTGAATGCAACAACCCAGAAAAGAATTCGGAGCGTCAAAATCATTCACGATTTATTCAAAGAGTACAATTCAGACGGCATACCCGATGATAATAGAGATATTCATCTTAGAAGGGGCTTTTCTCTTCATCTGCGAGAAGAGATTCTTCGGCTCTCACAAGGGGGATGTATAAAACATGTATTTGTTTTGAATTCCTAGTTTGATCTGCCCTTCGGTAACTTTTTCGTGTTTGTGTATCAACAAAACCTTGATCGAAGGGAAGCCTCTAACTCGCGTGGAATCAGATTTCGAAAATCGCAGCCGATAATTGAACAGTTCTAGATACGTTTTGACCTTATCCTGTGCCAAACGTACGACCTCACATGCCCCAAATTTTCTTTCTAGCAGGATGACGCTACGCAATATTCATAGCTCACAAGAGGAGAATAAATATACCTTTTCGCAAGTCATATATCGGCTTTGGGATGCTTTGAAAACGTGTTCGAAATGGAGAGATGAAATGACGCAACAGCTGTACGTCTGCACTATCCAGACTGCAGGGCTGCGCAGATGCGATGTGTGGAAGATTATTTTCATCACGTCGTAACATCTAGAAAGGTACAGTATGCAAAATACTGGCTGCAACATACACTGACAAGAACTTGAAATTCTAACAGATACTAAAGGCCACTGTGGAAGTTTTGCAGCCATTTTAAAATTTAGCTCCCGAAAAAGATTTGCGCTGACAACAAGACTATCGGTTATCTCACCTCACCACATGTTTATTTGATCGAACTGAGTGGTAATATCAACGCTTGTTCTGTGGTACTGGAATAATGTAAAAAGAGACTAGCATGTAGCGCTCTATTGGAGCTCTTACAAAGGCCTCCGAGGAGAAATTGGTACCAGCGGTGCTTCCGCATATGATTCATACAATCATATGGTCTATCGCAAACACTTCCTAATGATGGTTTTGGAATATTATTATTTAGGATGTCCCAAAAATTGATAAAAATCTTGATATGGAGCTTTGTCACAAACTGTCACTTTAAAGCAGCAATACTTCAGTTAGTGTTGACTTCAGCACCATTCACAAGAAAAGGGTCCATGCTGACGCGTACCCTATAAAATGAGCTGCAATCGCTTCACCTGAAACATATCCAACGGTCTGCGCAAAGTCTAGAACGGACTAGACTTGACACTAGATACTCACAAAACTCTCAGCCTTTTGCTGCATCCAGCTGCGCCATGGGCAATTTGAGTGTAGGTAGATGAATGAGATTCCATGTTCAAGAGACATTGGAGCAATGTACATGAGCGGCTTGGTAAACGCGAAATGCGTGTAATTTAATGTTCAGCCTCCGGTCTGTTGGGGGCACAGCAGATGATTCGGAATAGAGACAATATCGCAAATCGAAGTTGTACAAAAGGGCGCAACTGATCGCAGGTAAACTTGCATTGAATCAGCAGGATCTAAGCATCAGCGGGTAATATGTCGTAGTCATCGAATCCTTATTCTAAGGGCAAAAAAGGCAGTTCCCTGGAAAGCTTCACAACAGGGTCTTGTTTAACGATCCTGTATATTGATTTTCACACATCAATCAGGCTTTACCGCAACAATCAATGAAAGTTGTGACGGCGCGGGAAAGCTTCCTAGC
>JAKTSS010000046.1:0-45775 GCA_030580355.1 Debaryomycetaceae sp. yHKB357 | reverse complement strand
CGAGAACTTGCCCCGCAAAATCGCCCTTGCGAAAAAGGCATTGCACAAACTGCGCGATACCGTCAACGCCTACATTGTGTTTACGTCCAAGGACCTGCTGCTTAGGGCGCCCAAGCTCTTGAACGCAACAGTCTTTTGCAACCACCATTTGAGGGTGGACCACGTGGCCCATCCCGCCGCCAAGGACAATGCCCGCACGATATTCGTGGGCAACTTGGACTTTGAGGAGCACGAGGAGCTGTTGTGGCAGTACTTTGACGCACACACGGGCAACGACGTGGTGTCGGTGCGGATCGTGCGTGATCCAAAGACCAACGTCGGCAAGGGGTTTGCGCTCGTCTCGTTCAAGGACTCGTTGCTGGTGAACAAGGCGCTCTTGCTCGATAAAAAGGTCATGACTGTAGGCAAGAAGCCGCGGGCACTACGCGTTTCGCGCGCCAAGAACAATGCGAAACCGTCGGCCATGCTGCCGAACCACATTGATAACGTAAAGCGGCCCAAAATTGCAAAGGCCAGCCACAGCCTGGGCAGCAACTTGCTGGAAACGCAAAGGACGCGGCTCGGCCGGGCCCAGCTGGTGTTGGGCAAGGCCGACCGCGCTACCGCGGGGCAGATCGTCGTAGAGGGCCAGCGTGCCCGAAAGGGCGGCACGATCGCCGGGATCAAGGGCCTCAAGAGCGCCAAGGGGCGCGCTAAAAAGCCGCGGATCACCGATCGGACCAAGCGGTTCAAGCAGGAACGCGATAGAGTCGCCACAGAGGCGAAACAGCGGTCGTAGCACGGGTTTAGTGGTGTAGGCTTATATAATTGGGAGCACTGAAAATCTCACCTCTACGCTATACAGTAGACGGGCACGGAGATGCGCTTCACGCTGATCGACAATCAGGCATTGGACGGGACCGTGACCGCGTTGGGAGCAGAGTACGCGGCGGCATCGTCTCCCGCGCATCTCAGGCGCCTCATTGCGAAAATCGACGCCTCCGTCAGCGATCTCGACGCGCACCTCGTGCACTTTGCCGCGTTCCACACCGTCAAGCTCCAGCACAGCACCAATGCCGTCGAGTGGTGGCGCTCGACAAAGTTCGCCGGCACCATCCGCTTGCTGGCCGACTTGTCGCGCCTCTTCTCGGGCGCGAACGACTTGGGCCACACCCTCACCCTCAAGATCAACACCCTCGACCGCGAAATCTCCATCGTCCAGGACGCCGTGGAGTACGTCCACAAGGTCCAGCTCTTGCGCAACATGATCAAGCAGGTCCACTACGCCATCGGAAAGAGGGACTGGGACTTCGCCGCCCAGTGCATCCACACCCTCACCGAACAGATCCCGCCGGAAATCCTCACGGGCGCCTTTGCCCGCGCAGTGGTCCCCTCTCTGGAGATCCCCGATGAGCCCACCAGAGTCATTGAAAACTGGCTGCTGCTCTTGAAAGACGTCTTCACGACCCAGTTTAACGAGGCGGCGGCCCACAGAGACGCGCCCCAGTTGACGCGCTACTTTCAGTTGTTCCCCCTCATCAACCAGCAAGCCCAGGGCCTCGCCTGCTACTCCAAATTCATCATCCAGATTATCCGCGACACTCTGAAACTGCTAGTCGGCTCGACCCAAAAGGGGGGCACCGGCCACCGCCCAGGATTGTTCGCCTTTATCGTCCAGCAGTTCTTGAGCAGCGTGACAAAGATGTTGACCCAGCACACCACTCTCATCAAGCGCCACTATACGAGCACCTGTCCCGATGCCTTGCACAGTGTGGTTGTGCAGGTTCAGCACGAAGTGGACGCGCAAATGGGCACGATTTTGGATACCTTGTACGATCTACGGAGGATTCGCAAGTTGGTGCACGATCTTGAGCGTGACGAACACTGCGAGTTGCCGGCAGACTCGGGTGACATTATCCATGAGATATCGGCCGTGTTGCTGCAGTGGAATCAGTACTGCGAGTTCACTACCCGCAACTACTTTACCCTGCTGCCCGCGGAAAACTCGCCCTTGGAAATGAGTCCCGTACTTTCCTCGAACCCCGTCTCTCACAAGGTCACCACAATCTATGCCCCGCTCTTGGAAAAGCTCTTGGTTTTGTATTTCACCGAATCGCTACGCAAATCCGTCGCTACGGAACAAGTCCCCAACTTGAACAATCACCTCAAAGTCTCTGGTCCAACCCCGCCCGATCCGTGTCCGTGCTCCTCAGTGGTCGAGGACTTGACAATCGTGCTAAACGGCGGCCTCGGCAGTATCTTGGACGCCGGCAACTTGTCCAGCGTCAAGAAAGTGGTGGCCGACTATATGGTGGTGGTGCAGCGCGATTTCATCAATGACTTTTTGATCCGCGGCTTGAACGACAACCAGCCGCGCTACAACCAGACGTTGCATCTCGTGGCGGCCCCCGCACTGGCCGCGGCAAATCCGCGCAGCAACACCCCGGACACGTCCCTGGACCTGGGCAATCGCAGTTTCTTCAAGGGAGCGTCGAGCGCTCTAGGCACCGTAGTGGGGAGCGGCTCGGCGGCCGTGGCGGCTTCGTCGTCCCTCATATCGGCAAAGAATCCCGGGGCAAGTGGAGGCGGTGGTGGTGGTGGCGGCAGCAGCGGTATAGGCGCGACGCCCATGCAGAACCCTGCGCGTCTCATGGCCTATATCATCAGCTTGAATACCGTGGCAACTGGCCAGGAGTACTTTGGCAAGATCATCGACAAGCGGTGTGCACAAGACTCGTTGAAATCGTGCTTCCCCTTTGGTCGCGAGGCCAGTATCGTGCAAGAGATTTTGCAGTCAGACTTCCTTACGCCGTTCCAATCAATGACGAACAAGATTCTTGGCGAGCTGTTGGTGACATTGTACAACCAGGCCTTAAAGACCAAGGTCGCAGCAATAGTGAGCGATTTCATGCCCGACTCCTCGTCAGAATGGTACAAAATCCCGCCCGCCGCCGGCCTCAACAATAACGTCAATCTCTTTAACGCCACTTTTGGGTGGGAAACGCTTATGCGCCCTTACAAGCAGACAATGCACCCTACCGTATACGCGAAATTGTTGCGCCTCGTAGCAGTGAACCTTGCGGCCATCATTGAAAAGCGGATCCATTCCGTCTTGTCGCGACACGGCATCAACGATCTTGGCCTGGTGAAACTAGAAATGGACTTGCTGTACCTTGTGAACGTCGTGTGCCAGGACAGCTACCTGTTGCGTCAAAAGTTTGTCCGCGCGAACCAGCTCGTGCTCTTGGTGGGGATGGACGACGAAGAGTACCGCGAGAGCACGCACCATGTCCGCAAGAACTCTGCCGACACCGCACAAGACGGGCCCGAGAATATGGGCATCAATTGGGTGTTGACGCCTCAGGAGCGGAACACGGCGAGGCAGTACCGCGCCTGAGCTCTTCGTCAACTGTGATTGTTACGTGAGGGATGTGCTTCCTCTCAAAGCCACTGGCCTATTGATGTGACTGCGTTTTGCCTGACCACCGACTGTTTTCACCCAGACAGGTCGATGGGATACTCGCTCAGCGATATCTATCCTGATAGGAACTGATGCTCTGTTTAGTGACTTTGTATTGCAAGTTGGTCTGTGGCTATACAAAACATTACAAGCGAATATTGTGAATAGCCAGGGGACGGGTATGGCCTGTCCGAGACGAAAAGTTGTCGAAGGCACAGCCATGTGTGACTGCAACAAATGATCATCTGAGTGATGTATGCTACTTAAAATTAAAAGATACTACTATGCCTTCCTGATTCGTCGATTGCATGGCAACGAAAGAGGGCCGTTCCTGTTACGAAATCAGTTAACGTGCTGTCCCACAGCACCATCTCGCCATGACAACTATCTTCAGTGTTGTCATTACCCTAATGGTTCATGGCTCAAATGTTGGAGGCCAGGCAATCAATTGTTCCAAGTCAAGGCTCAGCGATATCAATAAGCAAACCTTTGCATCATGCCGAGCCTCTTATTGCAAACGAGTCCAATGATCTTTGTTACCAACGGGCGAGCGTATACACCAACAGGCAAGATGAGTGTAGTAGGACCTTGCATTGCAAGGTTAAGTCGGTATTCCCGCGGGATATGTATGGGTTCCGTCGTTACAGGGATTTCCCATTTCCAACTCCGAAACACATTACTAGAACATCGATGATCGAGCGTTGCTGTTATGCGAGGTTTGAGGTACATTGCAATGCTGCGGCACGATTCAAGCAAGTGAGCGATTTTCCAACTTTCAGGGGCAACGCGAGTGACCACTCTTGTATTCAGTTCGCGTTGGTGATGATTGATATCAACATGGATTGCCAGTAGTAGAGTTCATACACTAGCATATAAAGGCGACATTGCGGTTCCACAACCATCACCCTTGTCAAATTTCCGGCTCATAATCATCACTGGCATCGCTCTCAATAGCCTTTTCGTGGTGATATTCGCTCCTGGCAAGCACTTCCACGTCATTCAAGTTTGGCGGTACTGCGGGCAGATGGTAATGGCTATTGGCTGCGAAAGCGGCGGCGGCCTGCTCCCGTTCGCGGGCGAGCGCGGCGAAATCGATAGTGTACAGTTCAGGTTTCTGGTTTCTCATGGCAATCAAGTCGTCCATGGTTTTATCGGGCAAGATGTATAGTCGTTCCGGGACGTTTTCGAAGCGAGGATGGGTATTTTCGCAGTTGGGGCCCTTGGGACAGAATCCCGTCAAGTATAAGGGGCAAAATACGCGGCGGACGTGGCGCATGCCGCACTTGGGCCCGTCAGGACAGAAGCCGCGCTTATAGTTGACGCACTCTGGGATCTTCTGCGCCGGGTCAATGTGCAAATACAAGCAGTCGGGGGCCTGGGTGCAGTAGCCGTTCTTTGCGTAAAAGATACACTCGGGCATGCGCCTCAAGTTATATTCATGGAGGAACTCGCAGTGGTTGTTCTTCTTGCACAAGCCTCGGAGCCAGTGCTTGCACACGATCTTGTTGTGAAACAGGTGCGGAACATGCTTGTAGGGACACGCGGTTCCGCGGGGACACGAGTTGGCGCGACTAGGCTGGAATTGAGGGCACTGGGGCCGATCGGGATCGAGACCAAAGTTGAACTCGTGGCGAAGGAAGGGCTCAAACTTGAAGGATTTGCGCAGGGTGTCCGGGTGAATGATCAGCATCGCCTGGGGATGGTGGTCGGGAGGCGGCCAGGAAGTAAGCGGGTGGCAACAAGGGATGAGCGGGAAGTGAGCGGGTAGTACACAGGGGATAAAAAGTAACCGGGTGGCACACAAGGGGTGAGCCGGGAAGTGCCGGGTAGTACACAAGAATGAGCCGGGAAGCGACCGGAGTGACACAGGGGATGAGCCTCGTTATAGGTGCGAAAATCTACACGATTATAATCTTTAATTTTATTCCGAGTATACATTAAATTACACGATATTGACGTCAACATAGGCGAGTTGTAGCAGCAACCGCTCCTCTACACAAAAAGACTAGCTCAGTGGTAGATGTGTGTTTTGATATGTATTGATACGTGTATTGCTATTGATGTATTCCTATTCCGTTTGCCAGAGTTGCCTCTCCCGGCCATTTAAATGTTTGAAGGGTACAACATGATTCTCACAGAGGCGCCAAAGGTCTTGGCGGGCAAGTTCTTTTTGAAGTTGGCTCTCACCAAGCCATTGTTACCGTGCAGTCTGACGACTTTGCCCCAGATGACTCTGATCTTGGAGCCTCTGATTTCCTTTGCGGCGCGGTACACGTAGGCGATGCGCTTTCCAAGGTAAAAGTTGGCCTCGCGCGGGGAAGACACGCCCTCGATCTGGATCAACAGCACGTTCGGGTTGTTGACGCTCTTGGAACGCTGGTAGGACAAGTGCTTGCCCTTGACGTACAATCTGTGTGACTCGGCCATCTCGTTAAGTGTGTTTCGATCACCACTGGCTGGTGCGCCTGGTTTTTTTTCGCTTGTCACCGGGTGAATGTGCAGGCTAGGGGTTAGCCCTGCTTTTAGTCACGTGTGGCGTTGACTAATTGGTTGCGCTAATGCGATAACCATGGTGCTGTAATGCGATATAGGTAGCTTTCAAGACCTGGGGTAGCTTTCAAGGTCAATCATGTTGTAGCATCTGCCTACTTGGGTGAGGTATCCATATTGAAGCATTCGCCTACTGGGTAGCTGGTAGAGATTTCCATGATGGAATATACACTTACTTGGTAGCTCGTAAGGTTTCATATTAAAGCATACGCCTACTCGGTAGCTTGTGGGGTTTTCATATTAGAGCCTACGCCTCGTGGTGCATCGTGCAGAACCTATAACTGGATTTCCTTTTCGCTTTCCCATCTTTCCCTCACGAACCGCCAGTGCTTGCAATCGCCATCACTCTTGCTCGACTCCTTGGAGTTCTTGGCCGTGCCGCTCGGCACGTTTTCAATCAGCAAGTTCCCCAAGTTGGTCAAGTTCAAGAACGCATCGTGGTCGACCTTTTTGTAGTCTACAAGGTGGAACCAGCGGGGCTCCCACGGCTTGCCGCACGCCTTCTCTTGTCGACGCATCTCTCGCTGTTTGTTTTCAATGACAGACTTTGCATTGTGTATTTCCTGGTAGTCGCCGCGCTTGATCGCTTCCAGCACCTGCTGCCACGCCAAACGGCTCTCCAATGGGTGCTGCTTTTCAATCTCCTTCACCTGTAGCTGCTGCGGCTTGATGGCCATGGCGTCATAGAACAATTCGTCTCCGTGCCGCCCTCGGGGCCACGCATGGCCTTTCCCGATGTACAGTTTCCCCAGCCACTGTCCGCTTATCAGGACCACTGCGTTTTCCTTGTGTGCCGTCAGCACATGATCGCGAAAGATGCGTGCCTTGAACTCGTGTTTCCTCCCGGTAAAGTAGCCCTTGCCGCTATACTCGATCTTGGCAATGTAGCCGGTCAGGCCCTGGATCCACAGGGTGCCCTCCAACTCCACAAAGGGGCATGCGCTGATAAGACCCTCAATGTGGAGTGGCGGGAGCGTGCAGAGGTACTGCTCGTCCAAGGACTGATACTGCAAGAGCGCGTGGCCATACTGCTTGATGTTGATGGAGGTGGCAGAGATGGTGGCTCTGACGCCGTTATAGCCTTCTAGTTGGACCTTATTCTTATCATTGACAATCAGGTAGGCACTCACGGGCGGGTGATGGCTCACCTGCTCGCTCAACAAGGTAGAGTCGCCGTGACGAGTTGAGGACCACTTGCCTACGAAAACTTCACCGAGAAAGGGATTGAGCGGTTTCTTCTCGGTGCCCATTTTCTCGTTACGCGAACAGTACTGCGAACGCAAGGTCAGGATGAACCAGCGGGTGACGGCGATGATACGCTGGAGCGCCAAGGCGTCGCGCTCGACGGCAGACGCATCGGGATTAGAGGCTAGAGCTACAGGAGCAACAAGCAATTCATTGTGCTCGCCCCAGTACTGGGAAAACTCCACCAACAGGGTCGGGGAAAGAATAAAGGGCGGAGCGGTGAGGGTCAGCAAGTCGCCGGAAAACAGGGCAATGCTCTTGAGGAAAGACGTCCATGACCCGGAGCTGGCGGCATTAGACGACTCTGAGGAGCTGGGAGTGTCGGGGCGGCTCGAATTGCTTGACTTCAGCATATTATTATTTTGCCCTCTTGGGTTTTCACTCTGAAAAAGATTAGATGAGTCTCGGAATCAGAGAATTGACCACACCACTGCAGGAAACTTGGGCCTAGGCCTCGTATCAGGTGATTTGTAATACAGTCCTGCATCCAAAGATAAGCGACAGAACAGCTGCTTAAAATAAAAATAAAATAAAATAAATCAGATAATCGTATCACGTGCCTATCCACCTGCATATAACTTCTTTTTTTTTGTGGGGGAGCTCAAAGTGGGCTTTTCTGGGAGGCGCTGGCATTTGCAGTTTTGGCGCATGGATCTTTTTATAGGGCCGGCCTGACGTTTTTTTTGCGGTCACCACTTTCTTTTCCCCCAAAAGTCGGTACTTTTTTGCTACTTGTTGCTATCTGCGTTCAGCGTGGCCTCTGTTGACCCTGGCCTTCCCACTACCGCGTCCGGTATCCCCCTGGCCGTTTTTTCCCGGTCTTTTTTCCTGCAATTTGCGGCTTTAGGGTGTTGATCTAACGTTTCTTTAGGCATAATGAGTCGGCTCCCGTTCGACGGTGGTAATCATCGTACGAGCCCTTCTCCGCATCCTGCCGATGATTCGGTCCAGGACTTTACTCTGGACGATGATTTGGATCATCTGATTGATCCGTCGGATACTCACTTGGCTATTGAGGAGGAGGAGGACGACGATGATGATGTTGATGATGATGATATCGATAATGAAAGCGAGGACGATGAGGATGAGGATGAGGATGAAGATGACGAGGAGATTGATGAGGAATTTGAGGCTTTTGCTGAGGACGCGGCGTTGGAAAGACTCGCGTGGCTAGGCCGTTACCGCCGTTCCGCCACCGGCCCTGACCACCCAGATCCGCAAACTGGCAATCCCAGTGCCAGCGAGCTCGAGCGGGCTATCAACGCCCTCTCGTCAATCAGCGAGCGGTCCGGCCTGCACTCGGCCTTTGCGAACGCCATGAACCATTTCATGGGCGGCTTCAGAGGCTCGGATTTCTTGAATCCCATACCGGCCTCGGCAGAGCTGCGCGAGCTTTTGGCGTTGGTCGACAATTTGCTGGGCGACGAACCGGCCTTTGTCATGTTGGAGTCCTTGAGCGAGCTCTCGGAACGCCTCTTGATGATGAGCGACTATGCCGCGGAGCGCCAAGTCCCCGTCCAAAAATTGTGCGAGAGCTTGGTGCGGATCCTCCAGCCCTCTCCTCAGGCGCACGACACGGAACTCCAGTTGGTGGCGTGTCGCTGTCTCTATAACCTCATTGAAGTCAACCAGGATTTCATTCACGATGCGTTGCTGCACGATACTGTCCGCGTCTTGTGCAGCAAGTTGCTTGAAGCTTCCTGTATCGATTTGAGAGAGCAGGCTCTCCAGACCCTTGAAATCTTTTCCCGCGAACCAATCTCGCACGACTCTATTGTCATGGCCGATGGCATAATGGCCTGTCTCTCGTACTTGGACTTTATGACCTTGCACTCTCAAAAAAAGAGCTTGTACATTGTGTCTAACGTGTGCACCAATGTCGGCTCAAAACACTTTGACAAAATTAAAGACGCTCTCGTGAACCTTGCATCTGCAGCGCTGAACTCGGACAAGGTGGTCTCGGAACAGGCGTGGCTCGCCCTCTCGCGCCTCGTCTCGAGTTTCAGCGCCGAACCCGACCGCTTGGAGTCGCTCTTGGCGGAGCAGCACGACCTCCTCGTCAAGGCAGTGCACGTTATCGTGTCCAGCTTTAGCGGCGGCGACGAGTCAAGTGCAAGCAGTGTCACCCGTATACGCACGGGCGTGTGCATCGACTTGCTTCGCTCGCTCGTCATCCTTCTGCTGGTGAGCGTGCCCATCACCCGCATTCTCTTGGAAAAGGCCAACATTGGCGAGGCCATCGAAACCTGTCTCTCGAGTTTCAAAAGCGATAATAACGCTGTAATCACTATTGGCGCCATCATGGCGGCGCCCAAGGAGCTCGTATCGCAATTCTTGGACTTGATTGCGTACACGGTCCCCATACCGAATCTCAATCCCGCAGCAGCGGGACCGTCGCGTGTAGCTGCCAATGCCGCCCGCCTCGCATTGTGCAGTAGCGAAATACCCACGGTTTTCGCAGACTTTGTCGCAAAAGTTGCGCCGATCTTGGTCTACATCTTTGAGGCGTGGCTAGACCATGCCATGCGTCGCCAAGTTTTCATTGTCCTTGCCCGAATATTGGCGTTGGACGAGAAATTCGCCTCCTTGGACTGTTTACGCGGCGTGTCCAGCATTATTGCGTCCATCCTGGCGCGCTTTTTGGTGCAGTTGCAGAAATCTGGTCCCACCCCGAGTGAGTCGAAAGATGTTGAAATGCATTCTAGTGATGTCGAAGGGTTGGACGCAGTTTTCGAAAAGCCTCCGACTTTATCGCACAAGCAATCATCTGTGGCCGCTAGTCGTCGCCGAAGCTCGGCCCTGGCAAACGCCGACTATCATAAAACGGGCTTGCTCTTGGTCCATGGCTTGCGCGTAGCAAAAACCTTGTTGCCCACCAGCAATGGTCAGTTTTCTCACGAGTTTGAAAAAGATGGCTTGCTCGAATCGTTGGAAAAGATTAGCGCGATTATCAGCGCCGATGCTGAAAATACCCTGTCCGAGCCCACACAAGAGCCCAGCATGTGGAATGCCCAAAGTTTTCTCGATCCGGAATTGAGCGGGGAGCACGAAAAGACCGTGCTGGAACTTTACATTCAACGACAGATATACGACCTCTGCAACTCGATTTTGTGCGAGCATCGCCACAACTCGCCTACGGGTAATCATGCTGCAACCAAGGCTGTATACTCACGGCTACAAACCTTGCTACTGGACGTGAGCGCACTAGAGGAGTATTCCATGGACGACTGCATCCAATTATGGAAAAGCGTGTGCCGCCTACTAAATGACGGTGGCTCAGGGCGGATTGCCATGTCCAGCTTTGAGCTAGTCTCATGTGGCGTGGTTGATGCAATGTGGGCATTGCTCGCTGAGCCGCACCATTCGCGAGATGCGCATCGCGCCGCGTTTGTTATGGCCTTTTCCCATCATCAAAGTCTCATTCACCTGCTCATTGAAAAGTTGCACGAGTCGCTTTTGCGCGCCGAATCGTTCGAGGTGTATGCCGGCGGCCATCCCAAGCCGCTCTCTTCCTCGGGATCCAGTAGCAATGGATTATCGGGTGAAATCAGGCTATGCATTGTGTTTGAAAACGACCTGCTGGGAAAGTCCTCGGCACCGAGCAAGAGCATTTTACTCGGTATCCATGCCATCGCTACTCTCCTGTCAGTTGCGGCATTTCTCAAGAGCGGCATTCGCTTCCCATTCCTGGCTCTGATATTTGCAAAGAGAGAGCGTCTTCGTGCTGATGATGATGAGGAGGGCGACGAGGAGCAAGAAGGGGATGCTGCTGCAGAAGAAGAAGAAGAAGAAGACGGAGATTATGATGGCAGTGATAATGCTGATCAGCACGACGGCAGCGGATCTCACAAGCACTACAACCTGGAATTTGAATTCCAAATCAAAAACATTACAGCCCCCGCGAGCTGTACAGTCTTTGGGGCTGTATTCAAGGCATTACAAGATAGTTGTGGCACCGCATTTGATGTCCTGGACGTGTGGCTGTCCACTCATGAAGTGATTGTGCGTAAAAAACATGCACCAATCCAAGAAGACAAGGAGGAAACGGAACGCAAAATGGAGTTTGCGGCAACGCTGCTGCACAAACAATTTGAAATTCTTCATGCACTCTACGCCATGACCAACGAAGCGGCGCAAGCCGACACGCTTCCTGGCGACATCCACTCCCACTTGCTAAACTGGCAATTGTCCGCCAAGCTCAACCGACAATTGGACGAGTTGCTTGTGGTCGCCAGTGGAGTTATGCCACCCTGGACCCACTACCTGGTCCTAAATTACCCCTTTTTATTCCCGTTTGAAACGAGGCTACGCTTTTTGCAGCTCACTTCGTTTGGCTTCTCGCGGCTCGTCCAGCTGGTGCAGTCGCGCGCTGCTGCTCGCGGCAGCGAATCTATTGATGGAGGCGGAGCATCTGCATACCATTCGAGTTTAGGCACGTTATCGCGGCAAAAGGTGCGTATTTCGCGCCAAAACTACATGCAGAGTGCGATGGAAATGTTGGCAAGGTACGGGACCTCGCCGGGCGTCTTGGATATAGAATTCTTGGGCGAGGTGGGTTCCGGGCTCGGGCCCACTCTAGAGTATTATGCGCATGTTAGCCGAGAGTTTAGTCAAGACCGGGAACTCTGGCGGCACGATAACAACAGTGCCGATCGCGGCTGCAACACTCCGCTATTCCCGCGCCCTCTCTCCCACAAGGAGTTGGACACGGAGCAAGGCAAGCGCGTTTTGGAGCGCTTTGAGGTGTTGGGCATGTTTGTGGCGCGAGCCATGATTGACTCACGGATTTTAGATTTCAACTTTAGCACCGTGTGGCTCTACATTATGCAGCAACTCTTGATTGAATCAGTACCGCATCCGCATACGAGCCTGTCGCAATTGCGAATGCTTTCGCTCGTTGACCCGGCATTGGCCGGACTGTTGCGGCACCTTGCAAAATACCTTGATTTGTATTCCAGTGTTGGCGAGTCTCGACGCAACTCTACAACTATTGATGGCAGTACCATTGCAGATATGTGCTTGGCGTTTGAATTGCCTGGTTACCCAGGTTTTGAAATGGAATCTAGAGGCGACGAACATGTGACGGCTGCAAATTTGCGTGAATACATTGATCAAGTGCTGAGCGCTACGATCCACGATGGCATTGAACGCCAGACCCGCAGTTTTATCAGCGGCTTTAGTAAAATCCTCAAGCCGCACTGCTTGCTCATGTTCTCGCCCCCCGAGTTGGCGCAAATGTTGGGAAATGCTCCAGAGGACTGGCGCAGCGAAACATTGATGCTGGTGATGGTGGCCAACCATGGGTACAACAAGGACTCTGACGCCATACGGCTGCTCATTGCCATTCTTGAAGGCTTTGGCCCTGCGGAAAAACGCCAGTTTTTACAGTTTCTTACGGGTTCGCCACGGCTACCCATCGGGGGGTTCAAAGCGTTGGATCCTCCCATCACGGTAGTGCGAAAGTTTGCCGAGAATCCCATGACTGACAATGACTACTTGCCCAGCGTTATGACGTGCGTCAATTATTTAAAGCTACCGAATTACTCGACACGGACAATTATGCGGGAGAGGCTACAACAGGCCATGAGCGAGGGCGCGGGCTCGTTTTTGTTGTCGTAATGCTTTGCGTGATGCGACAAACACTTCACTTTTGGCGCCAAAAGCCTGGACTGCATCTTTCACGTTCCTGGGTACCTTTGCTTGGTGTCGGATAACTCAAAGTCGATCACCAACAAAAAGCAGGTACTTTTTATGCTCTCCGAGCACACGTTGGAGTGCCATGATACGGCAAACATATTATCGTTTGCAGCGATATCGATCTCTCCCCGTAGGCCCTTCTCATCATACATGTACATCGTTGCCATGGGGCACGAAAGGTCGGTGGGTCGTAAATTTTCATGCCGAAAAACTTTGCATTATACTAAAACCATGGTTTGGGGCGTCTTCCATTCCAAATAGCATCTAACATTCCATGTATCAGACGTCTAGACCACGCGTAGTGGTCAATCTCAAGCTTGCAAAGATGTAGAGGTGTCGGGCGTGAGAATACATAGAGGTGCATCCTGCATATACCGATTCTAACCAGGCTTGCGACTGAGATCCATGCCGCCTGACCCCACTGGGTTAGCGTCTTCACGACATGCTGGCATCTCAAATCGTGAACTCCCTTCTCGAGTCGGCGGCACCCTGTGAGGTCGAGCAAGCTTTGGCCAACATAGAAGAGCTCAAGCACGAATCTGTTGATTTCAACGCCAAGAAATGGCACATGCTGGAGTTTAATCCCAAATCGGGCGCGGTCCTACTGGGAAAGTATATTGCGCATGCCCTCTGCAAAGACGACAGCACGCTCAAGTACATCGACTATGTTTCACGCAAGAAGTTTGCCGTCAACCTTCAGAATAAGCAAGCGATAGATTTCGAATCTTTTGAGCCTGCCGCTTCGTACCCCAACTATTTTGACGACCTTGTGTCAAAGTTGGACGCCTATGGCACGGATCACTACCCTTCTGAGTATGCCCGCACAGTCATTCCTAAGGGGTCCCAAACCCACATTCTCATTATCGGGCAAAAAGTCAGTGAAAAGAACTTTTACTCTGGTCAGTGGCTGTCGCACTATACCCTCGAGGGTAATACGCTCACAGCCAACATTAGCTTGGATATTCATTACTACGAGGAAGGAAACGTTCGTCTCAAGTTTGACGAAACGGCAGAGGAAACCCTCTCCGCCGCTGATGCCAGCGCAATCGTCAACGCCATTAACACGATTGAGAATGACATCACTGTCAAGATTGTTGGTGGGGTAGAAAAGTTGAACAACGAAACCTTCAAGAACTTGCGTCGGTTGCTCCCTGTGACTCGGTCAAAGATTGACTGGGGCAAAGCTATAGGCAACTATAGATTAGGGTCTGATGTCGTCAATGCGAATAGCTGGCAGCGGTAGTCTTGTTGGTGTGTAGTTGACGCGATAAATAGGCGGTGTTGATAAACGTAGCAATGTCGATTCACGACGCACGAGTCCAGTGGTAGAGCAACCACAACACTGCAAATCCAAAGAGAATGATACCGATTACCCGCGTCAAGCTAGCGTTCCTATGCATCACATTTCGTAGATCACCGCTAGTGTTTCTGATCAGGTGCATCAACTGGCTGAAATTGTCGTTGAGTGAGTTCAAGATCCGGCTCTCTTCTTGTATCGCGCCGTGTATTTCATTATTGACGGTATTTCTAAATTGGTTGAGCGTCAGTGCAAGCTGGTCGAACCGCTGGTTATTCTCGCGCTCGCGATGTGCGTACAAGTTCTCACTCATTGAGCCCACTCGGCGACGCTATAGTACACCTGTCGTGTAATTTGTTCCAGGGTGTACAAAAAATCGGTTATGCACGACCAAGTATTACCACTACAAGGGTATAAATACATTCTCATCCCTACCTCCAGTCACTGTGAAGGGTAAGCAGGCTGGGGCCGGCAGGGACCATTCCCTTCATGTGGCGGTCGCTGCTGGAAGTTTCCAAATCCGAGACTCGTGGGCTGCGGATCCAACGGGTGACTATTCGCTGATGACGCGGCATCAAGTGATCTGTTTGCGCTGTCATTCCCCAGTGCAGTGGGGTACGGTGCACCCACCATGTGCTGCAGTGTTCTTCTAGGCCCTGTGCTAATCAGCTTGTTTATCAAGTCGTGATACTGAGACAACTGCGTGTTGAGGTGCGAATTCAAGACCATGAGCTCTTCCTTGCGAACATTATACTTGTCGATACACTTTCCCAACTGCGGTCGCAACGGCGATACCTGGTTGTACAAACGAGTCACTTTATCTTCGTCGATCGAGCTGAAATCACGCAGGAGTAATGCCAAAAGTTCATCGATAGCGCGAGAATCCTGGCCGAGGATCTGTTCTTCGATTTGCTTCTCGCGCTCCAATTCCTGAGGGCATTTGTTTACCATGGGCGTAACATAGTTGAGAGGGAATATACCTGTTTGTCCGTTGGGAAGGGTCCCGCGCCACCAGTCGCGGTAAACGGACTCAATGACCGAAATGACGTCACCCTTTCGAAATGATAACTCATCAGGCTCGTATGAAATGAGATCGTAGAGAGCAAGCACTTTGGAAACCGAGGCTACATTCTCAGTGGTTGGCGTGGGGGCAGCCTCCATGGCTTTGGCGACGGCATTTTCGGGTGCTTGTGACAACTGAGCCGGCTCAGACACCGCAGAAACCTCCTTCACCATCTTCTCGCGCTCGTATTCTTGTAATGACAACGCCATGGCACGCTTGAGATCGTCATCCTCTTCTTGCTGTTCCAAAGACGATTTCAAGCGTTTCTCTGGTTTACTTGGAGCCTTGTGCGGAGGCGATGGCAAAAACTGTGAGTACTGGCTGGCGACGGTATCGTAAGCTTCTTTCATAGGCCTCAAGGATGGATCGCTGGAGAAGTCTGCGCTCAACTGACAGATCAACGCGACGATTTGGCGTTTAATAGTGGCATGGACCTTTCGGTCATGTAGCTTGCGGAAAAGACAGTCATGAATAAAGGCACGCAGGGCGATCTGATGCTGCATACGCGAGCCGCAGTTCTGTGCTACTGCTACGGCAAGAGAGAGTCCGCGAAGAACGACATTTGCGTCCTTTTGATTAATGCGCAGTATTATGGTAGCGATAGCCGGGGCTGATAAGGCCTCGGGATCCTTTGAAATCTCATCGCACACTTCGAGATTGTACTGCCAGTTGTCAGTCGTCAAAGTCTCGTCAGTCGCTCTGTATATCGCGGCCTCAATAGCATTCTGCGGCTTTGCCTTGGCCATGCTGGGGTGGGGTGGTACGAAAGGGGGTGGGCTATGCCCAGAATAGACTGCCCTGTTACGGATTATGTCATGTATGCTTATGTAATGTGATCAGTTGTTGCAGATGGATGGCGAGCCGATATAACGCGCGATAAGTTGGAGTCCAGACTTGGTGAGGTCTTGAAGTGATTCTCTCCTTGTTGGTGGCACATTATTATACTCGCACATTCAATATGTTTCCGGAGAGTCCTCGAAACGGGGCACCACCACGAGCGCTTTGCCCCAGTCTACGGCACGACAGTCGGGGCTTGTCGTGAGTAGTGTCTGTGCCCAACCATGCACGCCACCAGTGCGATGTTTTGGAAGAGTTGCTTAGTGAGATGGGGTCTCGATTTAGTGGATCGAGTTACTAGGACAGGGTATAAGAGCTCTTGTGTCTATGTGTGCTGCAGAAGTTCGTACTGATATGTTTCATAGCTTCTCATAAACCATTAATTTCTTCAAGATGTGAGAGGATAATCGTAGACAATCGTAGAATGCGTAGACAGTCATAAAGACTGATAAGTCCTCGCGGAGTCGAGGCAACGGCCGCGGAGTCGGTCATGAAGAAAGTCCTCGCGGAGTCGAGGCATCGGCCGCGGAGTCGGTCATGAAGAAAGTCCTCGCGGAGTCGAGGCATCGGCCGCGGAGTCGGTCATGAAGAAAGTCCTCGCGGAGTCGAGGCATTAGCCGCGGAGTCGGCGTGCGTAGAAGTCTGCAGAAGATGATCGAAGCTTGAAGAAGCTTGTAGAAGAAAGATCAGAAATCTGCAGAAGAGAAAGGAACTCGAAGAAGTTCCTAGAAGGCTATGGAAGCATAGCAGTATCCTGGAGCCACATTATAAATAGAGCTGCCAGGATCACACTCGTAGACTTAGTAGAACAAGAATAAAGAGATCAAATTCAAGTTAGAACAACTACCTGAGTTAGTCCTGTCACACAAGAAAAAAATTATCCGATATGGTGTAATGGCTAGCACAGTTCGCTCTCACCGAGCAGATCGGGGTTCGATTCCCCGTATCGGAGTTTACTTTTTTCGTCTGGCTGGTCCTCAACAGTCTACGTGCATGTTTCGGATCAAAGTGCATTTATGCGAGATCCGGCTTCACTACTTGGTCGTCGCCTACTGTTTTTCCGTGTGAGGACAGATGGTGTATCTCGATTACAAAACTGCCATAAAAAGACACCTATTACCGATTTGCAGTTCCTGCGCGATACATTCCTGACACGGGACTTGAAAGCCCCACCTTGAATAATTGCCCTGTTCTTTAAAAATTCAGAGTGCTTCCAATTAGCTTAGCAATAGAGCTGGCAAGTAATCGAGGTAATGCTCATTGATCCTCTCGATGGATTATCCGGTACACCCATCTTGGCCGGTTTCTCGTCTAACCTTTTGCTCAATATACTCGTCCTCAACTCCGAGCATCGTTGCCACCTCCACGTCCAGCCAGTGCCACGTATATTGGTAGTGGACTGCGCCAATGACGCCTAACCTGTAGTACACGTTGGTAAACTCTAGGAAAACATTACTCGTCACCTGCGAAACGATTCTCGGGGAGTTGAGGCCAAATAGTTTTTGCTGCACGTCCATAAGGGTGCTGGGAATGATCTCTTTAATTGCGGAGTCTGCCGCTTGGAACGCTTCTGCGTTGCACATTTGATTCTCGCTCACCAATGTGTATATATCGGCATCAAAGTAGTCGTCATTGAGAGGGCAAATCATGTTGCACACATTGTAAAAATGCGATAGCTTGCAGTCGCTGAGCAAGTCGCCCAACACCACCTGCTGGAGTTTGAGCGCCAAGTCCTGGACCTTGTCGCTAATTTCCAATACCTTGTCGCCGAGCAATCTGATGGGCATCGTCTTTGACAAGACGGTATCGGAGAAATTGAGGCGCGCAATGAGCTGGTCGCACTTTCCTTGCACATGTTCTCGTACCGACAGGTCGAATATCTGTATGGGTTGCTCAATGATTGCGTCCACAAGTTTTGAATGCTGCTCAGCATCAGTGTTTAGGATGGTCGTGCCAGTCATTTGGTCGATAATGGGTAATGCTTCCGAGTAGAAATCGACTAGCCACTCTGGCGCCTGTAGGTCTGTAGTCAGGGACATTGCACTGGCTTCGTCTTGAAGAGTTGCGAGCTTATCACTGACAATGACCGAGAATCGTTCTTGAGCTAGGGTAACGAGAGCGGTCACAGTGCGTAGCAACGCAGAGTCGGGGCTCAACTGTTTCCCAAGCATCATGGCATACAAGTCGAGCAAGTTGTACAATGCATACACTGTGGCAAGCCGAGTCTCGCTCGTCAATGTGCGCTGTGCACGGGTATGCACCGGTTGGCTAAGCGTCAGGAGTACGCGTTCACAGACATCATCGACAATGGCCAGGAACTCGCCGGCACTGTCGTCTTGGTCAAGAGAGAATATGCTGGTGACGGTTTCCTGTTCGTTAACGACAATCGAGTGGACATACGCCAATAAATCACCGAGATAGCGGACGGGATCATGTGCAGACATGAAAACTGGTCGGGCCGAGTTGTCCACGTGCGCAGCGAACGGCTGAGTCTGCGCCTCAAACTCGTCCAACAATTTCTGGGAACGCGACTGTGAAAAAGTGTCGATTACCGATTGAAGGTAGTTGAGGCGAAGCTTCAAGTAGTGCAAACACTGGTGGAGGGTCGTCAAGCGGTTACCTGCATTGAGAGAGTACAAATTGGTGAGGGTCTTGTTGGTAAAGTGCAATATCCGTTCGACCGACTTTGAGATTATGCCGTTTGCCTGAGATAGCAACTTCAAGCCGAGCCCCGAGTTCTCTAACGAGAGCAAAACGGAGCAGTTGGAACTAGTTTGCTCGGCTTGTTTTAGAACGGTGAAAAACTCTTGGTTTATATCGCCCAACGTGAGGATGTGCTGGGAATACTCGTCCAAGGTGAAGGATGTTTTGCAGCTGGAAAGCAATGCCTTCTTTAGCGCATACTCCTTCTTTTGCATCGAGAGCGTGTCAATCTCCGAGCTGAGCAGTCGAGAATTCGTATAGCTTGCTTCAATCAATTGCGACGCGGTTTGGGCGAGATCTTTAACTGCGTGCAACGCTTCGCCTGCCGCCATGATACTGGACACGGCCGGTTCGTACTCTTTCAAGGCCTGGCCCTGTGCTTTTATGAGCTCGTGGTGTACGCGACCACGCAATTGTTTACGTGCGACTGACCCTGCGATCCCGGGATCGACGAGTTTATCAATAAACGCCGTGTCAGATCCAAAGCGATCGTGGAAATTAGTGAAAATGTCTCTGAACTCGGCGTCTTCCAAGGAATTGTTGAGGACGCGGCTGAGGCGAGCCGAGAGGGAAGATGTATGGTGCGATTTCTCTGCCAGGTGAGACTGCAGTTCTGGTAGGTGAGATTGCAGGTCGTCTAAATGTTGAGGGTGGATTGCGTCAGGCGTGTTCATGTGCTCAAGCATCCCAAGAGAGAGCAGCGCGTATTTCTCGGCCAAACGCTGCAGAGACAAGTCCGTGGTTGACAGGGACTGTTTCTGGCTGGCCGCGAGGACAGGTTCGTCGCCGTTCGCCCACAAGTTGCGTGTCAAGGAGTTCAAGCTGGAAATACGCTTCCCGATATTCTCGATGTTGGACGCAATTGGAAGCGATATCGTCGGCTGTGGCTGGGGGATGTGCTCCGTCGACGAATCAGCCGTGACCCCGCCACCCAGAAACGTCTCATAGTCTACAAAGTCCATTGGAGGTGGGTTCGTGGCAGGAAGTACCGGCTGAATAAGCCAACCGATTGGAGTTAGTCACGTGTGCTTAGTCAGCGTCGATTCAGGAATCGTGATACGCCTTCGCCATAGTGGGGAGTCCTGCTTACAGAGGGCATAGCCAATGGCGAATCGCCATGTGCCTGAATGCTGAGTAACATATCGCAACTTGGCCAAGAGGTTCACACGGCCCACCCTCTCTTATCGATCCTCTCGCCGCTCTGAAATGTACAACATGCTCAGCACCAGTCCCCACAAACTCACGTGCGCCTTGAGCGAGCTCAAGCAGTCTGGCGCGCCCCAGAAGCGCCTATTCAGACGGTACCAGGAGCTTCCCAACCCATCTGAGATTGTCAGGGCTCCTTTGCTGCGGGTCGCCCTTGAAACAGCTCAGGTACGCAAACGAGAACGGCTCTACCGTGCGTTCCGCCACTATGTATTGCGTCGGGGATTTTACGCAGTGACCGCTGGCTCTAGTGTCGCGCACCGCGAACCATCGCGAGCGGCCACTTTTGTCTCGGACGCTCCTTCTTTCATGGATCTGTTGTATCCCAGCGACCGAGTGCTGCAGATACACATCAAGCCGGATTCGGCCGATGATACGTATAGCCGGATAAGCCAAGGCGCCGCGGATGTGGGTCCCACAGACGTGTATTCTCGATCGCGCCCCGCCATGCTACATTCTCCGATTGGGTATTTTGCAGCGCCAACTCCACCCGTTGATCCTGTTCTTGTGAGGGGTATCATGGTTCATGAGTACGGACATCGTCGGCTGCACGTCTTGGCCGCTGCGTGAAGATGGGACTTTAGGTAGTAATATATACGCATACTAGTTGTGAAATCGTTATAATACGAATATTACACATATAAAAATTACTTGTTTCCTCTATTACGATTACGCCGCTGTTTTTTAGAGTTCACACTGTACTACGATCATATTACGTTATAATATATTGCTTTATAGAATAATATTGCCTTACAACTTACGTTACTATGACGAAAAAGCTCATCGTCCGTCAGCCCTCGTAATAGAACCATGATCGGGCAGCGAAAGAGGCTATCCAGCGGCTTGACAGTCACTTCCAAGGTATTCGTACGCTCTCGCAACGGCAATGCGTCCAAGATTGTTCGTGAGCATTACTTGCGCCTCGACGTCCCCTGCTATTCAAACGCCTGCAACGTTTGCCTGACGTTGGGCATCACCAACGCGGAGGGCGAGGCGTACGCTCCAGTACTCAGCTCTGCCCCCGCAAAGGACGCGCTGGGCTCGGCCCACTACGTCGTTGTCGACTCAAATATTGTGTTGCATGCCATCGACATGTTGGAGAACTCGGCGTGCTTTTACGACGTTATTGTTCCGCAAACGGTATTGGAAGAGGTCAGGAACCGCTCCTACCCCACCTACCTGCGATTGCGTGCCTTGGTAAAGGCTCAAGACAAGCGCTTTATCGTCTTTTACAATGAGTATTGCCACGACACCTACCAGAATAGGCAATCCAACGAACTGATCAACGATCGGAACGACCGCGCCATTCGCAAGACGGCCGCCTGGTACCAGGCCCATTTGCCGCATATAAAGATATACTTTGTCTGCAACGACAAGAACAATCGCTCTTTGGCCATTGCCGAAGGGCTCAACGCAATGTCCTTGACACAGTATGCGGAAAACATGGTCAACGCCTCTGATTTGTTGGAGTTGATCCCGCGACAAGTAGAACTCGACCTTGATCTGGAGAATGGGGCACTGACTCCTGGAGCAAAATCGGTGGCCGTTTTCCCAGAATATTATTCAGACGCACGCAAGCTTGCCGGCTTGCGACAGGGCACCTTGTACCAAGGCATATTGTCCGTCTCCCCCTACAATGTACTACAAGGAACGGTGCTGGTGGGCGCATTCAAGAAACCTTTGCTAATAAAGGGAACCCGAAATATGAATCGGGCCTTCAACAGCGACTCGGTGATTTTGGAACTCTTGCCGCGCGAGCAGTGGTCAGAGCCCAGTGAAATGATTGTCGATGAGTCGCTTTTCGCGAAAACACACGATCCCACGCTGAATGATTTGGATACATTTAGCGAATCCCACCAACTTGTGGCACAACAGAGTGTGGTGTCGGACCGAGAACGCTTGCTTCTAGCGCAGGAAGCCATGCGCATATCGTCCTTGTCCCATTCCAGCCCGGAATCGTCCCGCATTTGTCCCACAGCGCGTATAATAGGTATCGCACGTCGCTCGTGGCGCTACTATGTCGGCCAGATCTTACCCTCCCTGGTTGATGGCGACAATTTAGCCCACTCGACGAAAAACTGTCTCGTGGTGTTGATGGACAAGGTCTTGCCCATGGTCAGAATCCGCACTCGGAAAGCCCACGAGCTCTTGGGGCAGCGCATAGTGGTGGTGGTGGACTCGTGGCCTACAGACTCGCGGTACCCTAACGGCCATTTTGTCCGGTCCTTGGGCGCTATTGAAAGCGCCGAGGCCGAGACTGAAGCTTTGCTCTTGGAACACGATGTCGAATACCGCCCCTTTGCCAAAAATGTCTTGGACTGTCTCCCGCCCCAGGGAGACTCGTGGCAGTGCCCCGCCCTCGACGACCCCACCGCCATCGCCCTTGATCCCCAACTACCGAAACGGGTCGACTTGCGTGATCGTCTCGTATGCTCAATCGATCCTCCCGGGTGTGTGGATATCGACGATGCCCTTCACGCTTTGAAATTGCCGAATGGCAATTACGAAGTTGGCGTCCACATTGCCGATGTGACTCACTTTGTCAAGCCAGGCACCGCGTTGGACGCGGAGGGAGCGAGCCGCGGAACATCCGTCTACCTCGTCGATAAGCGTATCGATATGTTGCCCATGTTGTTGGGTACCAACTTGTGCTCTCTCAAACCATTTGTCGAGCGCTACGCCTTTCTGGTGATTTGGCAAGTGGATGCTAATGCCGAGATTGTGAGTGTCGACTATATGAAGCTGATTATAAAGTCGCGCAAGGCCTTCTCGTATGAGCAGGCCCAGCAACGTATCGACGACCCTACTCAAACAGACGAGCTCACCGAATCAATGCGCATCCTTCTAAGCTTGTCAAAAAAACTCAAGCAGAAACGTCTTGATGCGGGTGCCTTAAACTTGGCGTCTCCCGAAGTGAAGGTTCACATGGACAGCGAGACCTCGGACCCTAACGAGGTGGAAATCAAAAAGTTGCTCGAAACAAACCTGTTGGTGGAAGAGTTTATGTTGTTTGCAAATATTGCGGTGGCCCGCAAGATCTACGACGCATTCCCGCAGACAGCAATGCTCCGGCGCCACGCCGCGCCCCCGTCCACAAACTTTGAACGGCTCAATCAGATGCTTGATGCGCGTCGCCCCGGCCTCTCCATCTCGCTCGAGCTGTCGCGAGCATTGGCAGACTCCCTTGATCGTTGCGTCGATCCCCAGGACCCATTCTTTAATACATTGGTGCGTATAATGCTGACACGATGCATGATGTCGGCAGAATACTTCCCGCTGGGACTGTACGGCTACGCAGACTTTAGGCATTACGGACTTGCGGTCGATATTTACACCCACTTCACGTCGCCCATCAGACGTTATTGCGATGTCGTTGCCCATCGCCAACTTGCTGGAGCTATCGGGTATGAGAACCTCGATTTGAGTCATCGCGATAAGATCAAAATGGAGACCATTGTGAAAAACATCAATCGCCGACACCGCAATGCCCAGTTTGCCGGAAGGGCCAGTATTGAGTACTATGTCGGACAAGTCATGCGTGAAAACGCATGTGATCACGAAGGGTATGTCATTCAGTGTTTCCACAATGGTATCGTGGTGCTTGTGCCGCAATTTGGAGTCGAAGGCATGATCAGGGTCGAAACCATGGGCGCTGCAGACCTGGCAGTGTTTGACGAAGACAAGTTTGAGCTTGAATTTTCAACCTCCTCGGGCAAGGTTCGTAAGGTTGGTGTTTTCGATAAGGTAACAGTTAATGTTCAGCTGGTTAAGGATGAAGTCAGCGGTAAGAGAAAGGCCCAATTGCTGTTGAAAGAAATCTAGCGTCACCAGGCCGTAAAACTACTCTTCATTTAGCAATACATTCATGCTTGAAATACTTTCCACTTCGTAATGACTAGTCTTTTTTATTATGCTTCTTCTTCTTCGCAGCGCCGTACCCTAACGGGGTCTACTGCTGCAACGCAAATAGTACATGCTTTCACGAAAATCACAGAATATGTGCTACAAGCTGCTCAATAGTAACCAACTTGAGCTTGTGCTCCTTTGCAAAGACCGCACAATCATCAAGACGCATCATTAGTCCATCTTGATCACGCACCAATTCGCAAATAACTGCAGCCGGCTGCAACCCTGCCAACTCGCACAATTGAAGGCTTGCTTCAGTGTGACCTCGGCGCTTCTTCAACAATCCCGGAACAGCTCTCAAGGGCAAAATGTGACCTGGCTTTATAAAGTCAGAGCTCTTCAGAGCCGGGTTCGCCAATTGGCGCACAGTCAATGCGCGATCGTGGGCGGAAATGCCCGTGGTGGTTCCATCAGAATAGTCGCATGTTACCGTGTATGCGGTCCCGTGACGATCAGTCTGATCCTTGATCATGGGGTTCAACCCCAAAGCGTCTGCGCGTTCAGTGCTCAAGGGAGCACACACATAGCCGGAAGAATGGCGCACTAGAAAGGCCATCTTCTCCTGCGTCGTAAGCTGCGCGGCAATAATCAAGTCACCCTCGTTCTCGCGATTATCGTCATCCATGACGACAACAAACTCGCCATTTTTAAAAGCCTGAATAACTTCTGGTACAGTAGCGAACTCTGGCATCTCTGATGTTTCTCAAGTATAGACCAGTCTCAAAGTGAACGACTGTGAGATTGCGAAATATTTAGTGTCCAACGTCAAGAATTTAAGTCTGCTTTATAAGGCGCCGAATAACTAATCACTTGCTCATCTGAATAAGCAATTACTAAATAGCAAATGTCGCATTGAGGGGACGGATTACGCCTGGCTCATCTTCATGTGCGCCGCGTTGCATGCACATGTGGCTCCTGTGAAGGGTAATGCTTTATATCGAAATCCCTTTGATGCGTTGTAGTGCAATGCTGGAAGCTGCCATGTGACAGTGACAATCGGCCATGTGAAGCGCCGTTTCCTAAAACGGTGTGCTCTTAGTCATCATGACGGCGTCCGTTACACTATAAAAAATGAGCCTTCCAAATTAGAATATATTTCCACGTGGCGTGAGTACCTGACACCGTTGTGACAAGAGCGAGGGAAACGAGGAAACGTTGCACTCTTTAAGAACTTGAGGTTGGAACACGCCAAATTACCTGCGCGATCTTGTACGAGGAAAAATAAAGAGTCATCTCGCAATGACCTCATTCTCAAAGAACCACGAGTCACCCTTTGATGAAAAGACTAGTGTGACATTCCACAGACTTTTATTTGGTGACTCTATCGTCGTAAATGTTGCGGTGAACGGCATAATCGACTCAACTTTCCAAGTCAAGCCGCGGCCGCTTCGGAATTCGTCCAATGTCTTTGGCGAAAATTTTAATGCTAATGATGATATTGAAAATGATGACCAAGTCCACATCGTTTCGCATCTGGAACCTGTGTTGCTAGTTGGCAACCACGGAAATTTGAAAATACAGGTGGTCGCATCGGAAATCGCCAAGCTCTTTTGTACCATTCCTGCTTGTTTGGAAAAGGATAAGGTTATCTTCTCGATAGGCCTGGCGTGGTTTGGCAAGGATCCCGATTCGAGAGATTTTGAGCGGGTCATGTTTGTCCTTGAAAACTTGAAAAAGTTGTTTCAGTGATCCGTGAGAACTACAATTCACAGCGCGCTCTGGCATCTACCTTCCAAGTTGACACCTTATGCACGTTGATGGTGTTTCGACACAAAATTAAGGTTTTTGGCAAAGCTTTATTTCTGTATCAGGGAAACTGGATATGCGACGGAAGCAGAGGCATGAGGCTAGTGCCAATTTTTCAGCAACGCCAATGTGGGGGCTCCAACACGAAGACAGTTTTACAGCTCTGCTCGACATACACAGACGATTGATTTTGAAAGAGAGCGTCATGGCAACCAGCTATCATTTATACCGTACTCTTCAATGCATGTGAAACCACTGCCAAATACTCTTGAATACAGAAGTAGACAGCGTGGCCACGACCCTTCTACTATTTAGTTAACGAGCCAATCTCTTCTGCTCCACATCTTGTCTATTCCACCCAATGTTGGCTGCACCGTTCGCGTTGGCAATTCTTGCTTCTAACGCCTTTATGGGCGTTGCTCTGCTGTTTGTACCTCAAGACCCCCTTGGGCGGCCAGGGAAAGTGTGCGATAGTTCCGACCTTGCAATTGCTGTGGATTTCAAGAACGCCGCCATTGGTGATCGCCGAGTCCTTGCTGAAAACTTTCCGGATGCAAGGGAGCCCCGCATCAATACTGTGGAGAGAATATGGCGCATTTCAGTATTGGCCTTGAAGGAGGATGCCAATGATTGTCAGCTTGAATGGGCTGCCAAGTGGTTGATTTGGTGGCAGAGTACAGTCATACCTCTAGCTTGTGATCAACGCACTGCGGCTGAACAATTCTCGTCATACGCGGCAGGGCGGCGTGCCGGAGTTGTTGCAGACAATAAAGAGATTCTCCGCTTTGAAAACGAATTCGTGCAAGAGTACCTTGATACCCCCGCATGCGACGAGAAGGAAATTGAGAATCGCGATCCACCATTGATCATATCACCAGCCGCCACAGACCTTCTTCATGAGGCAAGTTTCTACCGTGAGAAACATCAGTTGATTTTCCCGTTCGCTTACGATAATGACTTGCGCGTTATCGACAGACTTGAACACTTGGCAATCTTGGCGCTCAAGCCAGATCTCGCGCCACACCTTGATCAGCTTTTGGCTTTATGGAAAGCGTGGTTTGACGATTTGACTGGACCAGTTGATACTGATTTCTTCACCACTGCCGAAAGATTCGCAGCCTATGTTCGCGGTCGGTCATTGGGCTTGATAGATCCAACTGTAAGTATCGAAAGGTTTGAACTAGCGCTCGATACCAAGTTCAAGCAGGCTCTCGAAGTACTTCACGATATTGGATTCGACATTGAGAAAATTGCCCACAGAGAAGCGAATATTGCCATAAAGCATGCCGAGTCGCTAGTACTTAAGGCAAAACAGTCAACTCTCGACGAGAATGATCCATTTATCCTACCGGTCGAGCGTCTATATCGCTTGGCGGTAGCGGCATCGAAACTTGGCCCTTCACAGAAATCTGAGTGGACCGAAAAGTGGCTCTTGTGGTACAAGCCAGTGGAGGGGGCCCACTCGTTCGATACAAGAACTCCTAACGAACAGTTTCTTGTCTATGCCACCAAGAGACGAGAGTTCGAAATTGCCGAAACAAGAAACGTACGCGAATTTGAATTACTATTGGACGATGAATATCAGCAGACGGAAGCTTTTCGTGAGGGCTTGCAACTGAGATCTGAATTGTTGGAGCGTGCACTAATGCAGGACGCCGTTGCTCTCCAGAAGGAGGCTAGCGATATTCGTGTTCGGGAATTTGGTAAGTATCCCGATGTCAATGAGTTAGCAATCTCTCCGTTGGAGAGAATGTACCGAATTGCGGTTTATTTGCTCAAGCCCAAAGTTGATCCGATATACCAAACCATGCTCAAACGTTGGCGTGATTGGTGGCATGGGTGGAACCACAACCCTCATGATACGCGCAATGATGCCGATAAATTTTACGAGTACGTCGCGTTAAGAATGGCCGATCGGATCTCTTCTACACCAGAGAGACTTGACTTTGAACGAAAGCTTGACGCCATATATCAAGGAAGCGAGCAATATCTCAAGGAGGCGGCAGTCGACACGGACCTCAAGAAACGGGCGCTTACTCGCAAATTAAATGCAGCTCAGAACAAGATGGAATTGGCGAACGAATTTCCAGACGTCAACGAACCTGAACTAGAGCCTCTTGAGAGACTCTATCGTCTTTCCGTTCTTGCGATAAAAGACAATGCTACCCAGGAGCTTTTGGATTGGGCAGAAGTTTGGCGCAGATGGTGGCTGAATTCTCATCCCCGTAATCCTTACGATAAGCGCAGCGCAGCCGAGGAGTTGGTGGAGTATACTATCAGACGTAAGATGGGTATACTTGAAGCTTCCGAGGATATTGCAAGATTTGAGGCCAAATTCGATATCGATTATTTGGCCGAGCATCAAATGTTTTCCACGTAGTGGTTAGGTGCTGTCTTTAATAATGGCAACTTTGTGTGTTGTGTGACGTATTATACCTTGCGCGAGGGGGTTTTCGAATACTGGATAGCAAAGAAAGTTCCGCAATCGAGGCTCTACCTAATTTGGAGGCACGATGCATCAGATATGATTTCAAAAGCATAAATACCTGAACGTCCTAGGAGATTCTAATCGTCGCGTCACCAATATATTCCGCTTCAAATCATAAAAATACTTCCTGATGGATTTCATTCGAATAAGATGCTTGGCAGTGGTATCGGCATTAGTGACGTCGATTGGCTTTTGAGTGGGGATGATGGCTTTCTTGGCAAGAGAATTGACGCACAAAAATAAACCATAATCCTTGATTGTTATGTACGTCAAGAGAAGACCTCGGCGACCAGAAAGGGAAATTGCATGTATATTCTTGAGTAAATTTCTCAACGATTATTACAGTGTTACTGATCAATTTGGTGCTCCATGTTAAGCGTGCAGCTCAGGTCTCTCGTAAAATATACTGAAGATGGCTTTATGTGAATGGCTTTTTGAGTGTCGTCAAGAGGTATTATAGCCGACTTTGTCTTGAAATCTACAGGGACTAACAACTTGACCTACTTTCTGGTCTTTGAAGGGACACGACGCTCCGCTTTCCCGCTAATCAACTTGTGAGGGCGCATAAATGACTGCAACACTTGATCTGTGACATTCGCGCGGCGAGCTTGATACTGCTCCACAAATTCTTGCATCAACTTGATGCATTCTTGCTTCATTTCTCCCAGTAGCAACTTTCCGGCTTTATAGTCAGCCGCTAGAGCTTCCAATTTGGCATCGTCGTCGCAGAAAAAGCTAATGTACTGATACGCCACGTCGATATCTGGATTCCCGCCCAAGCGGCGATGGTCTTCGGCGAGAGCTTGGCCACCGGAAAATGCGTGGCGATTGATCTTGGTTTTTATCTGCTTCGGGGTGTCTCCCATAGATATCGATGACGAAGGGTCCGAAGCTGACATCTTGCTACTGGCACCTTGGAGCGCAGGAAAAAATTTTGAATGAATCAAGCTTGGCTTGCTAAACTTGAGCTTTTCAGCCACATCACGGCACACTCTAAAGTACGGGTCCTGGTCGATGGCACAAGGAATGAGACAAGGCGTTTTCGGTGGGAGCCCCAAGACTTCGGGGAAGGATGAGGGGAAGGAGGTGGCGATTTGAACACTGGCAAAGTGAACCTTACCGATACAGTCCAGATCTTGGAATCCAAAAACGGCTTTCGCGGTAGAGGTGGTAATTTGACGCAGAACACGAACCACGTTCTCATAAAAGGGCCCGTTCATGTACTCCAAGTCTGAGAATATAAAAGTATTCTCCGGACTGAATCCAACAGCAATAATATCTTTAGCATTAGTAGCTGCAAACGCCTTCACATTCTCAATGGTTAAATTGGGTTTGAACAAGAATTTTTCGTCATCAGTCAACTCAATTACAAGAGGCACGTCGAAAACTTCCTGTAGCCATTTGGTGAAAATGAATGGAATCATGTGAACCAAATGCATAGAGTCTGATGAAGGTCCTCTCCCAGTGTAGAGGAAAAAGGGCTCACCGTGCTCGTACAAATCCAAAATGCGTCCCAAATCCCGCTCTGAGAAGAATACTCCCCGTCGCAAAAAGCGGTGTGGAACATGGCCAGTGACTCTCTCGAAGCGCTCCAAAACCTCTGGTGTAACAGGCTTCGTTCCAAATTGTTTAATCAAGTTAGTGTAGTCGATGCCCTGGGCCACACCGTCCACCACGGCACCTTCGACTTCCCAAGGAGTTACTTTCTGGGTGGCTTGAGCCGTAGACGGATCGATTTCCATAGATGCTAAATTTGACTCGACTGACATGATGCTTAACGAGGCCGTTAGTGGGGTTGATCAAGCGATTTGTAGTATTGGCGATGAATACGAGTCGGCCTTTGAGATGCAGAGCTTCCGACCCTTTTTTTTAATCTGATTTCTGAGTCATAGGATTTGAGCACCTGCACATTATTACAGCCACTTGTGCTGAAACAAGTGACTAAATCCACTTCATGTGGGTTGGCGAAGGACATTGATGCTTGAAGATTCTATGAGGCTTTCCTTTCCTTTCCTTGAAATCTTTCAAACTTTACAAAGCGCTCTGTGGAGATGTCGTCATATGCGGCGAGATCTTCTGCTGGAGAAGCTAGTTTGCAGCCAAAAAGGCCTGAATATAAATCACTTAATCGAGACGTCACCAATTACTGATAATAGGGAAAGCCTTTGTGGCAGAGATTATAGCATGACGGATTTTTAGCGAATCACACGTAGAAACATAACTATTCTGGCTTCTCAAGAGGGGTTTAATATGTGGGGCATCATCTTGCTTTCACAGCGTTCGAGATGCACATGATATACGACCAGAGAATTCCGAACAATATTAGGCTTGCGCGGACTACGTGGGAATAGCGTTATAGGTGAATGATCTGCCAATATTGCGGCAAACTACTATCCCATCACCTCAAAAGACCAAGGTGAGTGGATAGTCATGGCCCTAGGGATACAAGCTGAAGTCATATAATTCAAACCAGCGGCTAAATTCAGTATACTTGACGTTTACATCCTGCAAGATACTCGGGGAAGTTTGGGGAACAACAGCATCCAGCTAGAGGACAATGCATCAAAAATTGCAAGTGAGCACTGTCTTCAACCTCGGAACTCAGGATTCACCATGCATGAGAGAATGAAGGAGGCCTCACGCAGAGCTTTTTACTTGAAAATAGCCTCATTAGACAACGGGTCCTGCGCCACCACCTTCAGGCTCAAGGCCAATTTGCGCTCGCGTGCTTGGTCCGCTCTCTTTCTGGCCTGGTCTGCCAGCTGCTGCTTCTGCTGCGCCCGTACAAAGTTCGGCAGAACGTACTCTTTGTTTTCGTATATTTTAGGCCCCCCAAAAGATCCTTCCAAGATTGTGATCACTGTTAATACGAACCGCGGGCCGATCTCCACCAAACTGGTGCTGTTTTTGGCGTCCTCTTCCGTGCCCTCGCTTTCACTTATCTGATAATTGCGGACCCATATTTTGTTATCGACGATGCTGAACGTCATTACGTGATCGATAAATGGTTTTGATCGACGCGCGTTGGGTGGAACGCCAAAAGCGTGAACAAACATCTCGCGCAAGAGACGGTGGTGGTCTGAGCCCTCGAACGCCTTATCAAACAGGAGAATTGGGCGGGAACCCTTGAGGCAGTTCCCGGTAAAATTGAGCTCATCTAAAGTGTGCAAATTCTGCACGTGGAATTTGACGGTGGGCCCATTGGGAGGCTTTGTGAGCCAGAGATACAAGTCTTGGTGTTTCCGACACTCGAAGAAACAGATGTTGTTACAGTTGTATAGCTCTGCGACCTCGTTCAATTGAGCCAAGTTTTTCTTCAGGTCGAATTTAGGCTCTTTGCGGGCGTGGGGTAAAAGGGCAAGTAAATCAGCAATGAGATGGCGATGACGGTAGGTGACTCCCCGAGACAGGATCACAAGCAACCGTTGTCTGTTTATGTGGCTAGCCTTCTCTGACGATTCACGAGAGGGCTTGGTTTGGAGTGCCTTGTATATGGCTGACATTCTGATAATGGGTGTGGGGAGAAAGGAGATGAGATGAGATGTGAATTCATTTTTTTCCCATACTTTGTGATCGATGCCTGAAAAATCCGACGGCAGGAAACCCAACGCATAGTCAGTGACAATTCCAGTAAGCTAAAGATCCGACGTGAGAGGATGAATCTAGACGAGATCAATCCCTTATACTTTAAGAGGTGCTTGGACCTACAAATAGCTGTTCATGCATGATGGCTCATCTTTCTTCTTCTGCTCCTAACGGAACTCCCTCGTTTCTACACTTTGTTCGATTTTAAAGTTTATCGATATATATCTTTCCTGCTACGCAAGCTAGATGTTCACGAGTCTCCTGTCTTTAGTGAGCACCATTTCCGAGCCAACTCTTATTTCTGTTCGGGTTTCTCACCAAAATGTCCTGCTGCTTTATCCATTGACGGCAAATCCAACAAGCGGCCAAAATGTGAAATCTATTTGCTGTGAGCATGCTTTGCCAAGTACTCCTGAACAAATTTGTCCTCCTCCGGCGACGAAGCATTGATAGATGGTTGTGTAGGGGCTGGTTTTCCCCATGGTTTGGGCATGACAGCGACAACCACAGCTCCCAATGTTGCGAGGGCCAATTGGTGCGGCTGTACGGCTCTTCCAAGAATCTGATACGCGGCTCCCATCAGGTTTCCTCTGTTTAAACTGGTTTTGGTGGCCGTCAGAGGTGATTTTTTCTGATTCCGTCTTCCCATTGGATGATGTATATGCAGGTAGAATGCGTACTCCACTGAGCCAATAAGATACAATAGCCAGATGATAGATATTCTAGAATCAAGATGCACTGATGTATCATGTCATTGGCCCGAGAGACCATCCATTTGCCCACATGCAGCAAACATCCCAACGCATACTCAAAATTGTTGCACTATTATTCGTAATTTAACCTTTGCCCGCTAGTTTCTGGGTCAATCCGCCTGTCTATAAATTTAGAACGCCTTCCTCCAAATTTTTCCTTCTGTCTCTAAATTCACGACATTTTCCTCGAAATTTACTACACTCTCCCCTAAATATTACCACGCGGATCGTGAGCGACACCCGGCCCGTCGTTAAAGTTTTACCACTCCCTGGCAAATTTTTCCCAATTACCTTTCACTTGGTTCCTTCTGTCTCTAAAAATCAGAGGGCTTGCCCTAAATTTCCGGTGCACCCATCCGCAGCGACCCCACATTTCACTTTATTTTCTCTTTAGAACCTCGTTTTCAATCAACACCAAATGTCTGCGGATTACTGGGGATCTTCACAACGGCAAAAGTGGCAGCTCACACGCAGGGCGTTGCAAGATGCTCGTCGGCGTGTCCACGTGTTGGAAAGAAAGATGATTCACAGTGGTCTCATCAAAGACTACCCCGGCGTAACTTATGACTTTTCAATGCGCATGTTTCTACATAATCGTACGTTTTAGATATCTGCGCGTCTTTTGCCTCAAAACTAACATTCCCAGTTATTATAAAGCTTGGCCGTCGTCTTAATATCCGCCAGGTTCCCCTCGCAACCGCCGAAGTCTATCTCACTCGATTCCTTACCCGTGTTCTGCTCAAGGAGATAAATGTGTACTTGCTCGTCACGACTTGCCTCTATGTTGCTTGTAAAATTGATGAGTGCCCCCAGCACATTCGCTTGATGGTGCTGGAAGCTCGTAATTTATGGCCAGAGTACATACCGCAGGATGTGACTCGACTTGCAGAATTTGAGTTTTACTTGATTGAGGAGATGGATCTGTATCTCTGCCTCCACCCCCCCTACTACTCACTAATACAGGTGCGCGATTTTCTCCACCATAACCATAATCGATACCATTTGTTAATTGGTGATGACGAGCTCCAACATGCTTGGCTGCTCATCAATGACAGCTACGTCACTGACGTCCACTTGCTCTTCCCGCCGCACGTTATTGCCGTCGCCGCAATCTATATTACAATTGTCCTCAAGAAACATCTCACCGCGATTCGTGAAGATCATAAACCAGGACCCATCCCGCTAGATATGCATATTCAAGACTTGATGGCTCTAAAGTCGCCTCTGGAAGATAGGGGGATCATTGATCTGGGTGCGGCTCCCATGGCATTGGGTAATCGCAGCGAAGAGGATACCGTCAAGATTGGCCGGTTCATGGATTTCGTGCATCACTCTCATATCAACTTGGACGAATTGGTGGAAGCAATGCAGGATATGGTCTCGCTATATGTGGCGTGGAACAGGTATAGTGAACCTACGGTGCGTAAAGCTTTGCAAAAAATGCTCCTTAATCGATGATCCGATAAAGTGTTTTGCACTAGACTGAAGGCATTCAAGAGTGGTTTCTTGGACGACTAGCTTCTGCCGCAACAAGGATGGTTCTCACAGGTAAAACTAGTTAGTTGATTAATTCCAAGCCTTCAAGCGCTATTCTCACAAGTGGGTAGACTCTACGTTCGCGTTTTTCAGGGATGACAGGCTTTCATCAACTTGCGTAGATTATTAGGCCGTGTTGGCAGAGTAGCAGGTCTCAAGAGCATAGAGTTTTGCTCAAGAGCATAGAGTCAAAGGAATAATGTTTGAGAGTTTGTAAGCTTTCTCGAATAAATCTGCTTTTGAAGCGAAAACACTCGAAAATAAGAAATTTAACAATTCAGAACTTTCAAGAATTTTGAATTTTCAGATAATAATACAATCTGTACAGTTCTGCAGTTAAGACTAATTTTCTCAAGCTTTTCGGAGGTCTGGAAGAAGCTGTGGTATGACAGGGGGTTAATCATTCGGGCGACTTCTGATGAGTCCAGGAAAAGATCCGTACCGCAATTTTTGATTTATCCCTACGGATGAACATTACAAAAACTTCGTAGTATTACAACAATAATTCTGACACATTTCGAGATCTACGCTACATGGATCTGAAGAGATCCAGATTATACGTATAGTTCAATTCAAAACGCAAAAATCGCTCTTCGTTGACGTCTCGGGGATCAATTGACTCATGATACGCTCTTGGTTAAGCTTCTGAAGCAGTATTAATTGCATTCAAGGACTTTGTTGTCTCTGGGCTTATCGAGTGGCTACTTCCGGGTGGATTTAAATACAGCTCAAAGCTGAGGGAAACACAAGCTCTTGCGCAAAAATGTATGTCAGATTTCCGAGCGCACACCGTACAATTCCTCTACTCGACGCCTCAGTATGCTACCAGATGGCCGAGTCTACCGGCTGGGTGCTGGTGACAAAAGTTTTCCAAATTGAATGCCGGACTTGCCAGGAGCGTCGTGTAGATTTGCACCGAGCTGCAAAGGCAACGTAGAGAATTGGGTATTTTTGACGCATCTATAATCTTTTGCTCATTTCTTGTTTCCTCTCACAAGTAGCAAATTTGCATCGATGGAGCTTAGTAGAGCTCACCAGATTGGGGCCGAGCTAGCATAGTCTAAAAGATTGGGTCCGGGTCAAGAGGGTCCGTCTCGTTGTGCCCTGATTAGTATAGTGGTCAGGTTCGCACCGCGTCGGTAGAGTCCGCGAGGTTCACAGCGAGTCATTGAATTCCGCCAGGTCAAGTGAAGGATATTATAATCTAGCAGCTTGAGGCCATATAAAGAGGGTCGATCGTTGGCCAAGGCATATCGGGGGTTTGCGAGAGTACGTATAAAGTCCAGGATCTCTCAAAGAATAGAGAAAAGCAAACATCGATTCAAAGCCCTGTGCCCAAGACAAGACAATACAGTGTTGCGAGAAGTTGGACCTTTCCATGGAGCTTATTCGAATTGACTCTAAAGCGGGCATTTTTAAATTTCACCTTTTTAAAGGCGGTTCTTACAGGATCGCATTCCGAAGATACACATGCAGCAGAGATTAGGGGGCCGAGAAACTGGGTCTGAGATCATTGGGTGCTGGTAGTGGCATCACATCAATTTATCTTGAGATAATAGGGAGAGACTGTGAATTTGCTTCACAACATTTCTAGCGCTCTCTCTGAATTCGATGCAGCCGAAAGGATTCAAAAGTGGAGTTAATTGCCTACCTACCCTTTTGCGCTCAGAAATGTAGTACTATTTTTTCATAATGACCGTACTATGGGGACAACAAGAAAAGTATCTCATGGCAGCATGCGAGGAGAACGGGCCCCGATTCCAAGTGCTCGCTTGAAAGTGTTTCTTCATAACCCACTTTATTGCCGATTAATCCCATACCGAATGTTGTACCAGAAAATTGTCGCGTTAGGTTGTAGCGATAGGAATCTTGACGCGATGGCATGATTTGCAGCTGCATTCTCGCGCTAATCTCCCACTTCAAATGACTAGCAAGTGCACACCCAAGTTAATTTGAGAGAGCATAATATTCCTGTTGTGAACGAGGAGATGTGACTTTCTTCTTACCGTTAGCCCCCATGTGCTCTGATTGATGAGTGACGACATATCGCGAGCTCGGATTAATCGGGAATGGAATGATTCACGTGACTTTAAAAACCAGGCTTGCACAATTTTTTAATACGGTGACTTGTCAAGATAAATATACCAGACTTGAGTTTGTTGGATTTACTTGCAGAGTAATCAGGAACGTCTCAGTAATATGGCTGCCGTGAAACACAAGAGAGGCAAATCACCAAAGCAAACAGACAATGAGATCGGCCTGGATTTGGTCGCAAAAGATGAGGATGGAGATTCATCTGCCAGCACACACCTAGATCCGGAGCTCAAACAAGACGGAATCCCAGGGATTGCGACCGATTCTGAAGCCTGTACGATGAACAGTGTCGGCCAGAAAGAAAAATCTCTGGACTCTGCGAGTCTGGGAATACAAGATACGACAATGCTGGGCGACAATAATACTAATTCACCAAGCCAAGCCGCCAATAATCCAAATCTCGAATCGATTGGAGCCACACTTCAAACCAATAGTCCACCGAAACCGGAAGGTAGCTCCCCATCAAAGAAAGAATCTTATGACGAGGACAAGAAGAATGGAACTAAAAATGACGCGCTTACCGAAGCAGAAACGGCTAGAGCCCCCACCAATAACGCCCAAAACGATCAAAACCTCACCGAAACGGCGAAAACACTGAATAACGGGAAGAATCCTACCACTACCACTATAGACCTGGACACAATGGAACAAGACGAGTCGCCGCGTCTATCGGTTGCCGGGAATGATCAGCGAATACAACAAATCGAGCGCGAACGCGACCAGATCCAAGCATCTTACAACGCATTGCTAAACAAGTTATCGTCGATGAAGTCCTTTTTCAGCAAGATGAAAGATATGGAGCGCGAGCTCGAGGAGACACGCCTAAACATGGAAGCGCTAGCCCGAGAAAAGGCAGAAGCAGAAGCCAAAGCGCTAGCCGAGGCCCAAACATCAAAACAGACGGTGACGCTGCTACGATCGCAGGTCACGGAATTGAATGCGGAGTGCGACCGTCTCTCTCAACTGCTCACAAGCACGCGGCGCGACTTGCTGCTGCAGGCCGAATTGCTCCAGGACGAAAAGTACGCGCTTGAAAACAAGTGCTCTACCCTAAGTAAGAAGCTCGCGGAGCAGCGTGCGAGCCAGGAAGCATACGACGTGAGCCGCAACGAACACAAGGCCGAGTCAACGCAGCTCCGGAAACAGGTGGAAGAATTGCGGCTCCAGAACGAGTCGCTACAAGCACAGGTTCTGGAGTCCCGCGAAAAAGTAAAGCTGCTCTCACAGACGTTGCTAGCGCAGCATGACGAGGCCGCACAATTACAGGCATCGCATGCGGCCGAAACCGAGGAGTTGCGTGCGCTGGCGGAGACCGCACGGGATAGCGAGAATACTCTCCGCCAAGCGCTCGAAGCGAAACAAAAGGAGCTTGATGCTGCGGTAGCGCAGATCAAGTCGGAGCACGAGCGTAGCGAAGCCGTACGCTCCGAGCTCACGCAGAAGCAGCTCGCGATTGGCCAATTGCGCCACGAGTTGGTAACTGTGAACGAACACTTGACAAAAGCGTTAACGATGCTCAAGAAACAGGGGCACGATCGCAAAGTGATTGATCGGCAGCTTATATCCAATGTGTTTATTCTGTTTCTTCAACTTCCGCGAGGGGACGCGAAAAAGTTCCAGGCTCTTGAGCTCATTGGGGCGCTTCTCGAATGGGACGAGTCGCAAAAGGGTGCTGCGGGGCTCACGCACGCGGGGCCGGGACAGACGAAGGGGAGCAGCAGTGATTTGGTACGAAGACAGAGCTTCGTCTCGCTCTGGACCGAGTACTTGGAGAGAGAGTCTTCCGCTGATCAATAGTCTTGGATGGTATTTCCAACCAGTGTCTTGGAAGGTATTTCCAACCAGTGTCTTGGATGGTATTCACAACCAGCGACTTGGAGAGTATTTCCAACCAGTGTCTTGGATGGTATTTCCAAGCAGTAGTCTTGGAGAGTATTATTAAGCAGTAGGTTTGGAAAATATTCCCCATCAGCAGTGCTTAACGCCGAGTCGTTAATCAAAGGGAGACATCGAATGTCAAGCGGGGCTTGCCACGGTTACATAATCCCGTGAAATCGCGTAAGGGACGAATTTCGGTTCGAGGGGACAGAGACAGCTGGTCGAAGTCTCACGAGAGTATAGTTACAAATCGAAAATACGCTTGTTATTATGATTATTGTATGGGCACAAGAACATCTGCATAGAGTGGAGCAGAGGAATTCGCTAGATGAGATCTGAATCGATTCTTATCCTTATTTTTAGTTCGGGGCTTGACCTGCCAACCCAGGAACCGATCAGCTAGTCCACTTATCCCCGAGACAATACGAATAGGCAAAAAATAAACGTCTCTAAAATAAAACCAAGTCTAGAATTCACGATAAGAAGTTGCTGGTGCCTTGCTTTGGCCTCTGGTTTTGTGTGACGCGCTGCGGGTCTCGATGTCTGCGTAAACAAGTACCGCTCCCTGGGCCCTTTTTCTCGACGGCGCGGTTTGTGTCGTTTGACTTATTCATCGTCACGTAAAAGCGCTCAGTCGTAGCGTGGAGGCTAGAATTTTCATCACGTACGGATTCGGCAACTGACCCCGCTTCCAAGCCCCCGTATCGGGATTGTCTTTCCTAGTAGGTCCGCGTCGATACGGAGCCGCTCTTGTGTGAATGCTTTTTTTTAAATATAATTCTTAATAGCGTATACACTTTATCTTCTACACACTGGTAATGAGTATAGTTGCTGATAATACAGCAGCTTGCAGCTGCTCCTCGACATGACCACCCAGCACTGCCCGTTCCCCACCGAATAAATGCTGCGTCAATCCCTTCACATGAAGTTCTTGTGCAAAAGCTTCATCACCATCTCCAAAGACCCAAGATAACCAACATTGGGCCGGTTTCTCATGCCCTCAGTGATGCTCATCAGAACAATCTGGAAGTACAATTCAAGCTCATCTCGGGATCCTTGATCCCACTCGGTGTAGTCGTTCACTGTTACCGTATCATCAAGTGTTGCTTGATTTTCAGGCAGTAAATCGCTCCGGAAAACTTCGTCGGCAATATCAGCGAAAAGACGAGCGCGCATCACTTCCCACACCAGGAAGAACAAGCGCACCACTCCATGGCCCTCCTCTTCGTTGAAGGCACTGTGGTGAATCCTAGCGAGAGCGATTCTAATATGCGATTCGAAAACTCTCAACTGGGCTTTGGTCAAGGCACCTAGCGCAAGGTTGAAGATCGTGGCCAAAAACAAAACGACTAAACTGTCCACCGGAAGAGACGACTTGGCGACCCAGTGGTACTGCGTAAACATGCTGGTGTCGTGGAGGCTCCCAAATAAGTCGAGGCTTTGTACGGCCGCAGGCACCAAGCGCCCGTCATGATTTTCAATACGAAAGGAAGTAACGTCCTCTACCGCCTCAAAGCTTTCGGGAACATAGTGTTGAAAGTCGACGTTTGCAAGGCCAAAGCCCTCCGCAGTAATGCGGGTGCGGCGAGCACCGTCCTCGAGCTCGACTGGATATTGAACCTGCAAGCACTTGGTCTCCAACCAAACGACAAGATGAAGCACCTGTGAACGCATGAGCAACCATGAGAACAACACAAAGTTGCGAAACTGGGGCGCCAACAGTGCTGGATAACCCAAGTTACCACTATTGAACTTGGCTGTCGCTCCCACCACAGCTAAATTCAAGCTTTTTATCTGACTCTCGAGAATTGCCCCGCGCTCAGTACTAATGTCGACGGGATGCGTTCCGCCATAGAATTCAGAAGCGAAAACATGGACGGCGTTGTCATACGTGTGACGAACATTGAGCGCCACAATGATTGGGTCAATCGTGTGCTCACCGTCATGTTGCTCGAGCTCGTCATGCAACACCTGCTCGGGCAACTTGAGCAACTTCACGAAATCGGCCGGGATCTTAGGCAGACAGCAGTGATTCTTGGCGACCTCGGCGTCCAAGCAAACCACCTCAGCCCACCAGGTGCACTGAAACAAGAGAATACGATCCTTCGCGACATCCTCGTCATGAAGACCGGCACATCTCACATCAAGCCGAAGGAAGCTCGAATGGCGCACGATGCAATGAACCTTATCCATACTAGGTTTAGTAGCAGTCTTTTGGTCGATAATGCTGCCGACAAGCACATAAATGTTGGGTTGTCCGAGAACGTCTTTGATCATTTGGAATGCCGCACGGTATTTATCGATAGTCTCGAGATCCAAGATGTTGCCATATGACTTGTGTGATGATCTCGTGGCCGCGAGCAACACCGGCACGTATATCGCATACAACAAGCAGACTTTCCAAACGTCGTCAGCCGGCAATGGTTCACGCGGGTCGAACCCTTGGTAGGTGAAGGCACGATAATGTTCAAGCTGCGACCTGAACCATTCAATGCTAAACAAGTACGGCATGGAAAAATGGACGTTGTTGAGATAGGTTCCCACCAAATCTGAAGACGTCTTCTCGTCGCGCGGCAAGATTGGCATGATAGAGGTCAACAACCATCGCATACGTTCCTGAAAGGCCGGCGTCAAGTTTCGACAGAGTGCGTTATTTTCGAAATCATTGGGGACTCCGCATGCATACGCGGGCCCTGGTCCAGGCCATGTTCGCGGGTCGCCATTGGGCTCATGTTGTTGAGCGCCTTCGACCGTGTTGGAATCGCCGTAGGGTGACGAAGGTAAATTTGTTGTCGACATGAAAGAGGAAAAAGATGAAGACAAGGTGGGTGGATTGCGTTCATGACTGGGCGACGACGCTTTATATGGGCGAGGAGATACATTTTCACGCGGTGCGATTACGAGAGGGCGCGCTTTTTTGTTCCGGCTCCGGCGCTGGTTAGCGTAATATGCACAGTTAATGCCGAGATCCCGACACGACGCGCATTTCTCTTGACTCCGATCGCATTTTATCTTTTTGTTGTGGCAATTGATGCAAGAAAGCACACGGCGCTGGCGCACCTTCTGCGGCTTGAAGATCCCTCGAGCACTCGGCACGCTCGCAGGCTCTGATGGAGGTAGTGTCAGCTCGTTGATGAAATCAAAGGGAAGGTAGGTGTGGTTTTTGCGATCTAGAATAATGGTTGTGAAAAAAAAAGGATAACCACCACGGGACGTGCAGCACCAAGGTTTCCCCTATTTTACTACAGAAAAAAATGGCAAAGGAGGCCAAGTGGCGCGATGAGAATTGCAATCCGAGAAATGGCGAGGGATGGAGGGTGTCAATCACAGGCCACGATAACAAAATTTCACTTCTTCTCCTATCGGTGGTCTGGGGCAAATCTTCCAGGGTCTGTGATTGCTACCTCGTATCGCCGCTGGCGTTAAAAATGGTTAGCGTCCCGAACTGCGCCTATTGTCATGCGGCTGTGAGCCAGGCAGCCGACGAGCGCGTTTGACCACAAAAATACAGTCGCCCTCCCCTTATGTCATCTGCAAATGCATTGTGTCGTAAAATCGGAGATCTGCAAGCGTGGCTTAATAATCTAGCTGACCAGTGTTATCCGCAGCGCGCTAAGCGCACACTGGGCTGGTATTTTCTCCGCAGGGGAGTGACCACTGATAACAAAAGTGCAATAAATTCTGGGAACGCTCTGCTGGGGCCACTGAAATACGACGGCGCAAATCTGGTTTTTCACTGCCAAAGTGTGAAGTTTCAGATGGCGTCTCATGCCGCCACTGTCCAAGCCGTTATTAGTCACGAGATGTTTCATGTGCTATCGACGGCGACCAATACTGTGACAATTCCCCTGACTGGATCTCGATAGCTAACGGCTTGACGGCAGTTGCTTTGTTACGCTATCTACAATCCCTATCAGTTACCGGCGGTTTAGGGGCGGGGGGACAGAACCGCTCCTGTGATTATTTTTTTTGACAGATCCCGATCCTCTCTCTCAGGCCGGAACCACTTTCGCGAGACACTTGCCGCACGCACCTCGGCCAGAGTAACCACTTATTACTTGCTCGTGCACCAAAAATAGTCTATTAGCGTTGATGGTATCATAAAATAAATTCCGTCCGGCTGCGAGCACGGAACCTCCACCGCGCACCGACAGATGTCTTGCCAGAAGCGTCTTCACATTGCTCACAGAACGCAAGGAATATGATTCACGCTCACAGAACGCAAGGAATATGATTCACGCTCACCAAAAATCCATTGCAAGACCCTATCCCACGCGCGGGGTTCAAGTCTGTTGACTCGAAATTGACACTGGAGTATTCCCATTAGAAGCTGACGCCGAGGTTTCCACAGCTCCAGCAATTCCTACCGGGCCGCCACCTCATAATATGCAAAACCGTCAAGCCAGTCATCTGTGGAGGTCGATTGACAGTATGCAATCGCACCTGCAAGGTAAATAGCTCAGTCGTGGCCAAGGCTATGCTGTAACCCCTGAGCAGAAATACCATCGACTGGACGTGTTTTAGTTTGATTTTAATCCTATGGGAAACCATGGGGTAGAACCGTGCGAAGTGTACGGCTAACCCGGCCAAGAGTTTAGACAATACCTTCTTGATGGGGCAATTCATCTCGATGATGCAGCACTACAGTGCAATTCAGATTATACATTTGGCATCGTATATCGACCTAACGTGATCGAGCTACGAAATCTGCCTCGCAGCTAAAATGCCGCAATAGGCAGATCATGTGTTGAAAGCGTGGCAGAAAGAAATGCCGCTATTGTTGAAAACATGTGACTTGAATAGCGGGCTGCGTTGTATCCGCAGGGGTGATGGTAACCATGGTCTGAGCATGCATGAGGGCAGAGCAAGATGCAAAAACCAACGCTGAAAAATGTGGGGCCAAAGAAAATATGGGTATTGTGCAGACCCGTCAAGTGGCTCTTGCGCCCTGGATAATAATATTTTACGATCCAACGCCGGTTTTGTGCACACAAAGATAAAGAAAGGAGGGCGCTCGCCAGTCAAGGACACGTGATTGCCGAAAGCGGTAGATAATACAGCGTAAAGTGTCCCGACACGGCGTTTTGTGCTATCGGGACATCACAAAGGGGGACCGAAAAAGAAAAAAAGGACTGAAAATTGGGGGCGGCTATGCGCGATAGGGTCCAGATTTCTACGTTTAGCAACTTATCGTGCAAATTTGTGCAAGTGCACGACGACCACACGTGAGATGCCTTCTCGAGTGACTAAGCGCGGACGGATTGCCTCTGGGCACAAGGCACAGGGCTCGGAAATTCCCGAGGAGGTGGTGTTTTCAACGCAAATCGGTAGCTTCCCACTTTTATTGGACCAAGTTTGCGACTCTCACAATTTTGAGAGTGAAATAGCTGGTACATGGCAACTTAAATTGCGGCATAGTTGCAAGGTGAAGGGGTTCACCCTCGAAAAATGCTACAGTTTTGACCCAATTGAACTTGACGATGGTGCCGTCGCAGCTGCAAGACTCAATTTACTCTTTCCAGAAAGCGCATCAGTGCCTGTTTGTGCTATAGAGACTGATCGAGTCATTGGGGAAGTAGTAGCATGCCGTATGCAAAGCTCGCGGTAAGTCGTCGCAAATCATCTTGATGGGCTTGTGATTTCAAGTTGGGGTACCACCCAGCAATGACCGGCAAATCCGCTTTCCATCGGCTCCCGATTTTTCTCGACAGGACGTGTTCCAGGATTCTGAGGCAACCTCAGAAGGGCTCATCAAAGGCATGGACACGATATAAAAGACGCAGCTACCAGTTGGATGCTGCCGACAAGTTTCTTGTCATATACTTGTCTCGTCTTCCCAGCAATATGATTTTGGAAATTTGGGCACGTCTCGCGGCAATAGACAAAACCACCGTCGCAGTTGTATCCGGTTCAACACACAAGTTACATGCCTTTGTCGACCACCCGAATGAGTATGTTGCAGATCTAGCGATCGACTTGATGTTTGCTTCGGCCGAGCCCTCCAAAAACGGTTTCCTGACTGTTCATACGGCATTGAACCTTGAGCTGAACCCTCGTTTTCAAAGATGCGAGTTTTGGGAAATGCGTCCAGAGTGATTGGAAGTCGGAGAAAGGACCCAAAAATATATCGCATCCTTAAGTAGGACGGCTGAATCTTCCAACTTTAACTCTTGTCGCACTAATCAAGTTGGATATGTGAACCGGTAACTTATTCGGCAGTTTGAAGCAGCAGTACTCGGCCGGAATCACCGACGCGAAGCTCAGACTCATTTGCATGTGGTATCTCCTAGAGCCCATCAAGATCTGCTCAGATCTGCTTCCATCCTCCTTTACAGAACCAGAGATATTCTGCGTGAACTCGGCTAGTTCATGGAGATTACAGCCGCTTTACTCGTGCCTGGCCCCCAATGCTCCTTTTTGTGAAATGGTGCGAAAAGAGCACCACGCGTTTCGCCGGAATAGTTGAGTCTTTACCAAACACGATCACCGAGATGTTATTGTGTTTCGAGGCGTGAACGTTGCAGTGCATCTGCATTGATTCGATAGATTTCCCAATAATCTTGGAAGGACAGCAATCAAAGGCCCGCTTCTGGCGATCAATCCAGTTACAAAGCGTTTCAGGGCCCTTTTTGGATCTCGCATTAGATGTAGCGATGTCGAGAGAGGCTGTTCGAAACGTTTGTGATTTTGCCATTGATCCGAGACCAACGGATGGGAAATAACTACCCTTGAGGAGTATAATGAGAAGACCCCAACTGACAAAGCTGGAGCGAGCTCGTTATTTTGAGATCATTACGCGTCTCTTGAACCGAAATCTACCCGCTAGCAAAGTGGAATCTGCATTTCAACTCGGCGAAGTAGAATTTGAGGAGTAACGGGATACTACAGATGATCTCGCGCGAACTAGACAGTTAGGACACAGCTTGAGCAGACTGGAATGTGCCACCGATCATCCTGAGAAAAGTGAATCTTTCAGTAAACATGAAAGCGTAAGGGTCAGCTGGAAGTCATTGTGTTCAAAGCATCACTGCTGGTGTGCCACCATCAGAGTGATATGAAAGGGCACGTTGAAATGGTCCGGGGGAGGCGGTTACGATTCTCAAGGAATTGCAGCCCCAAAGTCGGAGCAAACTCTACGCGAGATGTAGAAGGTTGACTTGTCAGGTTTTAAACACGCAGTGAGCACCTCAAGCGAAGTTCACAAAGAATCACTGTTTGTACACGACAACGCGGATCATGTCAAATCACAATGGCCTTACGATGCTGATAGGTGTCGGATCAGCTTAGCGAGGCTATACTGAGGTTGTCACGCGCATTTCCAAAGTCTGGCCGCGCGGAATTCCCAGAGTATCGTGTAGTTGGGTCTATGAACCTGATTGAGTGCACATGTGATGGTTCTTGCTCTGGTGAATGGTGGGGCATTCTCATGTCGCAGTGAAGTTGAAGAGGTGATTGGCAAGTGTCTGGGCTCGAGGAAAGTCAATCAAAGGGTAATATTACTCATCCCTTGTGAATACACGGTGACGCGTTATTTCACACTGACGCGTCACGATAATTGCAATTTGATATTGAACAGAGTACAGCAGTCCATATGAAGCAGCAAAAGCTCAGCTGTAACATCTCTGCAAGACACCTAGCGATACGCGACCCGCCAATAGACCTTGCTGACTCGCGAGAAGAGAGACGGCAGAAACAAAACAGTAAGCCAGACTCTGCACAGTAATAACGATGACTAAGCAGCATGTGAATTTTC
>JAKTSS010000045.1:0-46127 GCA_030580355.1 Debaryomycetaceae sp. yHKB357 | reverse complement strand
TCCCACGAAGAATGCATCTATCAAGCGTCTACAGAAGCTTTTGAATTTCGCGTTCTATATAAAAAAAATCTAGATACAGCACTCATGCATGCGTCATCCGTCGACAATTGTGTACAAGACGCCGACCATGAAGTGTCGTCGATGGTGCTTCTAATAAATGATGATTTGGGGAAATCAACACTGCGAGAGATCACAAGAACCGTGGCACTCGACGCTCTGGTGGCAAGTCAACAGGAGGTTGTTGTAAGTCGAGCACACACCCCCACTGCACAGGTTGAGCTTGCTCTTGTTGACCGATCCTCCGTTGCCGCAGTAGCGCCAAACTTGAAGGTTGACGTGCCAAACCTTGCATCTAGAATTGTTGAATTTTGCAAGGCAGTCGCTAGCCTGATTACTGAAGCCAGTAATGCCATACTCTTTGCCAGTGGCGCAAAAACCAAGCGTGTCGCCGACAATGTTGCGGACGACGTCTTCTGCGGTAAAGTCATTGAACTTGAGGACCATTTCACCCGAGCATTGCCTGCAACTATTGTGACCAGCTAAAGTGCTGGTTGCGAAAAGGAACAAGAGCGCGAGCAACGATTTTGTAATAGCGAACATCCTAGTTGAGGGGGTAGCACTGAGACATGTGGATCGACGGATATTTATACTTGGTAATAGGGGCCGGGCTCCTATACGGCGACAATACGAATGCTATTGAAGTCAACTTCTGAAAAGCAATCGGCCACAAAGTTTATTAAGAGGGGGATGCAAAAAATATAACGGCATGATCTCCATAATATTGGGCGATATTATCTGGAACAGTAATAAGCACAAGTAATTCAAAACTGATGATACGAACTTCCAAGTAGTCGGTCTCCCAAGACGAAGAATGTTTTAGGCCAACTAGAGGGCCCAAGTGTTGCCGCCTATCAATCTCGGCTTTGTGGAATAAAAAACATACAAATGTTACAAAAGCACTTGAGAATTTATCCACATACGACTCTGGGCAAAGCTCGAGGGCATTCAAGTCACACAAAGGGGAACAATCGATTGTAATCTGTAGAATCCGCACCGGAGAGCGTCGCAAACTACCGCGCAGTGGACTCACCCTTGACGCATTTTAATTTAGCACCCTGAAAGATGAGTATACACAGTGGTGGCATATTTTGGGAAAGAACTACGTGACAGATTTCATATTGCCGCAGCAGTGCCGCATTCAGAGGTCCTCGTCCCACACCTTACATCTGAACGATTATATTCCTAGGCGCTATCAGCGGCCAACTTCAAATATCAAGAGCTTGAAGACTCCTGCAGCACAACAGTGAGGCTTGGACTTCGACAAAGAAAAACGCCAACTACTAGTCGAGCGATGCGGCTATTGACTTGAAGGACAAATTGATCGTGGATGGCTGGCGATCGTTCTAGACCACAATTTCAGCAGCAAACATCGAGCATAGAATACAGGAGCTGACCGTCAGACAAGATGCAAAACGAAACAATAGGGAGATTGGAACTGTCCGACTTTCCAATAGAGGGAACGCGAAACTCAATACATGTCTCATGTCGTACTATACTACCAATTTGCACAATAAAGAGAAGACTACAAACAATCCGAAATGTCTCCCTGGTGGCGGAGTAGCTGGAAACCGGGAAGCCGAGACAGCACGTGATCGGTATCCAGCTGAAGCTCGGCATTTGAAAAGGATTCTTGGCGGAAATTTACGGTATATGTAAAGAGTGAACAAGCTCAATGTTCAATTGCATGGCGCAGTTCCCACTCTTGGTATGCTCAAGAACATTATTCTCAACCGGGATCTTGAAAAAATCACAATATCTCCATGACTCATGATAAAAATTCGTCAGCACCTCAAAACCAATGAGCCGTCACGATCAAACACTCCCCGGCATCTGATATACGGGTCTAACGCGACATAGTTGTGCGACAACTCAATATTCAAGTCGATTTTATCCTGCAAGTATTTGGCGCTGACATGTGGATTGGTAGAGTGGATCCAGCGCCTTGTTGTGTCGATAAGTCGCATCATTAGCTCATCACGCTCCCGCGCCAACCGTGTATAATTTGCATCCCGCCGTTTTGGCGGATAAGTGTCCTTCACCTCTGGCGGATGGTACTTTGCTTCATGAGTATTTTTCCCTCCCATGCTAACAGGTATGGTATCAATGTCCACATAATGCTGCACCTGTGACGTCTTTTTGGTGAAATGAATCCGTCTAGCTAGTATGGGGTCCACCCAATTCTTGACAGTGCTCCACCAGCTAGAGAATATCCATGGTGCATTGTATACAATCAATGAATCGATCACATCGGGATAATGCGCTCCGAGCATATCAAATAAAAACTTGATTGCATGATAATCACCATTCTTTAGCGAGAAGCCTGTAAGGTCAAACAAGACTGTTACTCGGTCCACACTCTTTGACACTTCCTGGAGGCTCAAACCGACCCATTCAAGCAAAAGAACCAAATATCGCTGAGCTTCTTCAGGTGTGGAATCCGTCTGGAAATGCTTGCAAGCCACGAATGCTAGACATGGATTTCCATGCAAGTCGGCTCCAACAATAGAGCATTTCTCGGCTGTGAAATGCTTGATTAATCCAGGATTGGTGTTGTTGGCATATGATGCGGCGTCCCCCTCGAGAAGCCACTTTGTGCCAGGAAAATGCTCGGAACGCCAACGCAAAGACGTAAATAACATGCGACTAGCGCGCTTGCAATTGTTGCGACGTGATCGCACGAATCGCATCACATTATCATCAAAAATATACTGTCGTCCCATGGTAAAGAAGCAATTGTGAATCGCGTGCACATCGCCATGGCGCATGAACGAAAATGTCAGGGGCTTGGGAGTTACTTGAATCATTTCGGCGGGCGGGAAAACTGCATTGTGTTGCGTGCCATGCGCGTGGGCATGGCCGCCAGTGCCGTGGCCGTGCGACTTTGTAGGCAGCGAATCGACACCTTCCTCCATCGATGGGGCAGCAGCTGTGGTAAATGATTGAAACGATCCATGCTCCAGGTGGGAGTCTTGGTCATCCAGTTCAGTATGCATGCTGAACGTGCGCTCAAACAGAGCGTGGTAATAATGCATAAAAATGTGACACGTCATCACAGAAACCTCATTCGACGGTACGTATTCCTCATTTTGCAGTTCAAACATGTGCTCCAACCGCTTGGATGTATGCCCGTCACTGGTACTGGAATGGCTCAGTTTGCGGGAAAATGTTGATCTCCTCCGACGCTTCTCCGGCTTCATCCTCTTTTCATCATCCAGCGAGGACAAGGAATGAATAGAGTGTCTTATCCGATGGGAAAATGAAGACATTGACACGGCATGAGATGACGCGGACGCAACAAAACAATTTGGGTTTCTCAATTCCTCCTTTGTCATGTCAATTTCGTAACCCCAGTACCTCAAAAAATGAGCCCAAACCTGTTTCAAGGCAATCTCTTGGTCCGAGGTGAGGTTTTGAATGCGCCCATTGTCTGTGTTTGTGTGTTTAAAGAGCATGGTCTCCCTTGATAATAGCCTCTAGGATCACACGGGTTGCGAGGGTTGGTGCGAGTAGCAGGGCAAAGTCCGAGATTGCAATGTGCATGTACTTTATGCAAAGGCAATCATGCAAACTTTTCGCACCCACCCATCTGTGCGGCATAACGCGCAACATCGCTAAAGCTTCCCAAGGCGCCCGGAGCCGATAGCGAAGCGTACCCGCATCGGCATGCATATTCATCTTGACTCGCATTTATTTGCATGATGTGACAATTGGGGTCAGCTTACGCCACAAGGGGGTGGTTTCATACCCGGGTGCTCTTATTTCATGCACAGAAATCTGGGGCCTGAAACAAGATGCTATTTTGGTCCCTATCCTTACAACCCTTTCATGATGGGTTAAAGTATATTCATTCCTTCCAACAAACGCCAATTTTTATCAAAAAAAATCCTCTCGGTGGCCAAGCTGGCTAAGGCGCGAGACTGTAATGAATCTAAACTCAGAGTAATCTTGAGATCGGGAGTTCGACTCTCCCCCGGGAGAATATTTTTACTCGGAAAAGCTTTTTTCGATGCGCCTAGTGCTGCTTCCTTTACGCCAAATTCCTGGTGCCGATGCCCATCTCGCCAACGTAGAATACACAATATGGCACACCGAAACTCTATAAATAAGCCCAAGATCAAGCTACAGTCGAATGGACACGCCAGAAGCTTAGCACGTAAGCGCCTTGCTCGTGCCTCGAAAAGTTTCTCCACACGCTCCTCCACTACCCTGCGCTATGCAAAGTCCGATGTTGTGGCTCCTCGCCCCACTGAGCTGTATGAAGTCGCCCTTTACACGGGAACAGTCGCCGCAAAGGACAATGGCGTAGTTACCAAAACCTTGCTGAACAAACGGGCCAAGAAACTCGAACGAAATCAAAAGTACATCGCGCAGCGCCTGGCCTCGAGAACCCCGGAGAGCGATGCCATGCAAATTGATGCGCCCGAAAAGAGCTTGTCCCAATTGGAGCTGGTCAAGGCCGCCTTGTGGAGTGTTTTGGAAAATAAGGACGCGTTCAGGGCTATTCCGACCGGCAATGGGACGACGTTGGGAGTGCCTGTGTTATAGGGATCATTTCGCAAGCCATTGCCGTTAATATAGTTTTCTACGTTTTATACACTTTGGGTCGGCTCTGCAACCTGAGCTTCAAGTATTCTATGTATGTTGCATTATTAAGCCTTGTAATGGACGAGGCCTCCTACCCAAGTAGGCCCTTCTTGCAGAGACAGTCGGTAACAACATCGCGCATATAGGAAATAACCTCTGCAGGCTTTTCGGCCTTGAAAACAGATGTTCCTGCAACAATCACATTAGCGCCTGCCTCGGCTGCAGGGTGAACGGTGTCTTTACCCAAACCTCCGTCAACCTGAATGTCCAAGGCTGGATACTGCTTTCGCAACACTTCGACCTTGGGCATTACTTGCTCCATAAACTTCTGCCCACCGAACCCCGGCTCGACCGTCATTACAAGGATCATATCTAGTTTGGAAGCGATCGGAAACACTTTGTCTACCAGGGTCCCGGGCTTTATCGCACATGCAGCTCGCATGCCATGCTTGTGAATCAAATCCACAAGATCAGACGGGTCCTGTGTGGCTTCGATATGGAAAGTGTACTGGTCGCCACCGGCTTTCGCAATAGGCTCGACCCATTGCGCAGGGTTAGATACCATCATATGGCAATCAAAAAATACCGGCGAAGCAGAGTTTGACGGGAATGCCTTGCGCATATCTGCGATTACGGGTGGGCCAAAGGAGATATTGGGGACAAAGTGGCCGTCCATGACGTCGAGGTGGAGCCACGTAGCTCCCGCGTTCACGATTCGTCCGGCATCTGTGGCGAGATGGCCCGAGTCCGAGGCCAATATCGACGGAGCTATGATCAGTTGGACCATGACAAAGAGCTATCGTAGAAGAATGTTGCTCGATCGCGTAAAATTAGTAATGAGGCGTACTCTGGCCTAGAACTGAATTCAAAATCGCGGTAAGAATGTGAGTTCACTGGAGCAGTATGATGGTTCAAGCCGGAGGGAAGCTCAGGACGGGAACACCTATTCCCAAGTAGCTCGCTCCGATACCTGGCAAAAAATCACACATTGCCGTGTCACTCCACTGTTGACCACCTGTGATTACTAATACTGACCTGAGCGTGGAGCCGCAGTCCCGGCGCGTAAATCAAGCTAGACGCGAGCCGCCTGATCCCAAGCGCACAAGACATGTCTGATGAGACACAGAACGACGATGGTGCTTCGTATAGCGAACAGCTCTTGGAGTGCGCTCGCCGCAACAACACCGAGCTATTGCTCGATATAAAGGTCGCTTTAGATAACGATAGTGACGCTTTGAGCACGCTTGTGAACTCAACGCGAGAGCTTATCTCCAAGAATACCCCACTACACATCGCGTGTGCCGCAGGAAACTGGGAGTTTATAGATATAGTCCTTGACATCGAGGGCGTCGAAATCGACCCGCAAAACCGTGAAGGCGCTACGCCACTTCACCTCGCGGCAAAGTATACCGCAACCGAGCCCGAGCACGGCCGCTTTGTTATTGACAATCTCTTGGACGCTGGGTCTGACCCGAGGATCAGAGATAACCACTCTCTCAAGCCAATAGACTATACGCTAACCGACGATAAGCAAGTCCGCTCCTTGCTTGAGAGCGCCGAATATGCGATATCGATGGAGACTCCTGTGGAGAACTTTGAAGCTGAACTTGAAGGCGACAGTGGCGGGGATGCAACCGACTCTGATGCTGAGTAGCTAGAAACACATTTAATTTTTACCAAGGTAGGAGGTGCATTGTAAACGTCACTCGACGATGGATCTATTATCTTCAAAAGTATTGTGCACAACTTTGACAGGACACTGTGTTTGGCCATACACTACGCATGATCTCTAGAAAGTATACAAGTTGTTCATTCGTCTATTATTTTCCTTCAAGCTTGATTCAGATTCATCACATTATTGCATTCTAGTTTCGCAACGGTAGGATTATGGCACTGAGGACTAGATCTGCCTATACAAGAGTCTTCTTTACCACATACTTGAACACCTCTCCAAGATGCGTTGCAACTCAAGTTTGATAGTCTCGTCACTTGCAACTCTTTGACTCGATGAGAAAATCGTCCAGCGACGTTTGTTGCCACCCTCCCAACACCTGGCGAGCTAAATGCTTTAAAGCTTGTCGTCTAGTCTGACTTTGTTTCATATCCAAATAGGTCTGATGCGGCATGCATTTTTGTACCTGCTTGAACTTTTCAACGAGCCGATGGTTGCACACAAACGACTCACCTCCAGGTCTCGGCGGCTGCTTCTTGCGAAGAGCACCGAACCGCACGCCGTTATTGATCACCTCCACCGTGTTCTGAGGCACGACGTAGAGAAGAGACAGAAGTGCGGGCGCGTACTTCTGGGTCGAATCCGACTCTGCAGGCTTGTGGAAGGGATACTCGTCCGACTCGTAAAGCGCCAATTGCAAAGGCCGTTTCTTCAAGGACGAGCTCAACATATCGCAGAAGCGGGTGTGGAAACACCGTTTGAAATCTGAGGCGTCGACCTTGTCTCGCCCGAGCACCAAGTAGTCCAAGAAGACTCCTTCAGGGAACAATGGTGCCGACACCAGATTACAAATGCCCGTCAATTGTTTCACACATAGCTTGTCAGAGCACGACTTGCTGAGAGTCAATACGCTGTCTACCCGGCCAGGTTTGGTTCGGACTACTCCTAGCTGGTCAAAATGCTCACGACCACGAAAAATTTGGCGCGCATCGTTCGATTTGGCGCGTTTGATCCACGGCTCACAACCATTGGAAATTTGAGACATTGAGGCGTCACCGCAGGGAGCTTCACTAATGTACAATGCAAACTTGATGCCAGGCTGTATCCGGAAACCTAAGCATGCGCTGGTAGACGCTCCACCGTTTTTGAGGCTTTTCAAATCTTCTTTTTGGAGCCCTTTCGGATCGTGAGATGTTTCATACAATCTTTCTATTTCAGCCGCTTTCGCAGACTCTGGAGGTATCCCTTCGTCCTTAACGGTGGCTGATGCATCATCACAAAGAATCTTTGCGCATTTTGTCGAGTTTTCGGTGGGGATACCCTGCTCCGGCCCTTCTGCGGAGGGGTAAGGAGACAGTCGATCCGATGCGTTTTCCTGGAAGTTCCTACTCGAGTCTTTCGGCGGCGTCGCCGGAGACATTTTCGTCTCTGACTCAGCTGAATGATGATTTCCTATAGAGCCAGCCATGGACTTTTCACAATCGTCAGTCAGCATCCTTTCAATGAGACGCAGAGTTTGACCTTTAACAATGGACTCGCACTCATCTAGCAAGAACCAGTTGAGAAGACGCAAGGAAAGTATTTCCGCGTGCATATCATGCACGTACCTGCCATTTGAGTACTCACGAACGCGATCTGGCAACGCCTTGACACCAGTCGCTAGCAGTATAGGCATTGGTTCGTAATCGCTTCCACTTGGTATGAGCGCCACTACACCGGAAAGCACCGTCCATTCGCGAACACCATTTGGTCGCACGGTGGGTTTCCCTGCAGCTGTTTTAAGAGCGTTGAAGGCATCTACAACTGCTTTGGCAGTTAACAGGGCCACCATTTGCTGCCCTTATCTGCCTAGGCGTATAAGTTGACAAAGGCGGATCGATCAGGCTAAAACTCGTGGCGATGACCCTACCAGACCGATCCAAAGCCAGTTATTACAGTCACAATAGTGCCGTAGCAAGGAAGAAAAAAAGTTACTCGACGACAGTTACTGGCTGAAATAAGGAACTTGGCATCAGTGCCTTTGATAATCGCGTAAAAATTGTGAAGCGTCTCTGCTATTTCTGTCCCTTATATTTTTCTTCAAAACGCCTTCGAATTTTTTCTCAAGGAGTCGACGCGTCTTTATCATTGCACGCGATACAACAAACTGCCAAAGCTTCACTATGGCCAGCCTGGAATCACTCCTCCTTGAACTCATTCAGAATCATGGCAACTCGGATAATGCTATACGCACTGCGGCCGAGGCTCAATTTGAGTCGGAGTTGAAAGCTAATCCGACTTCAGTCGCGTACACCCTCATGACAACTTCGTGCCACAATGACGCGCCAGACTCGTTACGTCAGCAGTGCTTGCTCCACTTGAAACAAGCAGTGCCACTTTACTGGAGCCTTGGATTCGCGTCCTTTGCTGGCCCCCCGATCTCTCAGGAAACAAAGGGGTTTATCCGTCAGCTGCTACTAAGTTTGGTGACACTGGCTGTTCAGTCTAAATTGCGCGCTGCCGCAGCTTATGCCATCGTCCAGATTGCGCTGGCAGATTTCCCCGACGAATGGCCGAATCTTTTGGTCGATTTATACGCGTGCACTCAGAATTACGACAATGAGATAGCGATTGCGGGTTCACTCACGGTGTTGAGCGACTTGTTCGATGATTTGGTCACAGAGGAGCAGTTCTGGGATCAGAGTATCGGCTCACAGGTTCTGCTGCATATCTTACAAATGGTCGTCCGCCCCGAACTCTCCACAGAAACTATCACGGGCGCATTGAAGCTCTACCAGCATATTGTGCAGAATCTTTCCAGTCCTGAAGCCCTTGTTACGGCAGAACGTAAACAGTGGACTCATGATTGTGCTTTGGAAAGTGTAAGGGTTCTCGGGTCCCTTCTCAATCCATCAATTGTCACTGATTCGTGCAAAGGTGCTGCACTTGAGTGCCGTGCTTGGGTGTACACTCTTGTTGGTGACTTGTGGGCTCGTTTCCACAAGAAGATACCTGATGAAACTAAACAATCGTATCTCGTCGCCGCTCTACGCGACTTGGAAGCAATTTCCGCACTCACAATCACTCTTTCCAATCGAGCCCCTATTGAAGATGACCTCCATCGCCTTGTGGCAAAGCTTATTAATTTCTTGGATTTACTTCAAATCGAATCGTCTCTCACCGCCCATTCGCCCGCGTCGAACCTAGTTCAATGTTTCCTCACAATTGCCAAGCTCGTGGATCTGCAAGTCCAGCGCTACGAGTCAGATCTCGATGAATTCGTCGCCGACTTGATTGGCATCCAAAACCTGATGAATCTGCGCGAATCGGTTGCAGACTTTCTACAAAGCGTGAATCTGACAGACGCCAATTCCCTCTTTGCCTCTCTCATCACCACGTTACCACAGATTGACGATTGGAAAACCACCGAATCCCTGTTGTTTTTGATCGACGCCTTGTTGCAGAACTCCGATTGCACGCCTGGAGAAAATCCGTCCCCTCCTCAACTAATACAGCAGTTATCAGCATATGCATTGAGCGAAAATCACCTTATTGCCAGTCGTGCCGTGCTTCTCCTACCGCACTTTTTTGAAAAGTACGAATCTACGTCATCGGTCCAGCCCATGGCTCCCCGGTTACTTCTCGAGACGTTGCAGTATTCCAGCAAAGATGCCCCCACTTCTTCATTCAATTTTGTCAAGGTGTCCGCATTAGTAGCCGCTGCGACGTATCAGCGCGAGCTCGACATTGCTGAAAAGTGTCCTGCAACCACTTGCAATGAATCTAGCCAGTGTATTGTCAAAATCATGCTTGACTTGACCGACGACACTAACGGCGACGGACTCATGCCGGCTTTGGAAGCGATACCTGTGGTAATCGCTCTAGATCCCGCATTTGCCTTGCAGTCATGTACGGAATTGAACCGACCTAGCATCATGGACTTGATCTTCAAGATCTGTTTCGAGGACCCCAGTGACGTGACCTTCTGGTCCGAGGCGCAAGAAAGCTTACAACTTCTCTTGTCACATGCAAGCGAGGAAAGCTACGCCGCAAACTGTAGCGCATCGCTTCCTCCGCTTTTGCAAGTTCTCGAGACGCATGTCGGCAAAGGAGGAGAGTTTTCTTCGGAACTTCACCTTGCACTAGACCTCTTGAGTGTGGTAGTAGCGTCTTGCCCCGGGCAGTCGCTGGTGTTCCCACCTGTGATGTTCCACCAGATATTTCTGTTGGTATATCGCGTTTTGAACGTGGCTCTGGACCCCCTAATAGTGCAGACTTGCGGTGGAGTGCTTGAGGCGTTGTTGAAGGTGGCATCTACGCAGTTTTCGGGGTATGCGGATCCTCAGACGGGAGAATCAGGCATACACTGTTTACTTGCACTCGTCTCCCGGTTCTTGTCGCCAGAGTTGTCCGACAGTGCTGCTGCAAGCTGTGGCGCGATCGTGGCACAGATCTTGCAAAAATTCCAGGGGGAGATTCCACCCGAGTATTTTGTCAAAGTTACCGAGGCCACCGTGCGGCGCCTCGTGGTGGCAAAGGAGCCTGTTTTCATTGGGAACATGATCATGGTGTTCTGCAAGTTGGTGCTTGCGTCGCCCCAGGCAAGTGTGGATTTCCTTGCCGACTTGGTGCTCCCTCTTGACCAAGGCAGTAGGTCTGGTCTTGAAGCGGTGCTCCCCCTTTGGTTCGAAGCATACACGCTGATGAGCGGGTACGAGAGGATTTGCGAAAACACCTTGGCCTTGTGCCGCCTCTTTTCGCTTGGCGATCCGCGATTGCACCAGTGCATTGTCGACGGAGACCCGCTTCCCTATCCAGAGGATCTTATTGTGACCCGGCTGATTTCGAAGCTGCAGCCGCAACAATACACGCGTATCCCTGCTCCGCTAAAGATCATCAAGCTCGTTCTCAGCGAGTTCAAGTTCCAGCAGCTGCAGCCGGACGCTGGTGGGATAACTACGGGCCATGCTCAGGAAGATAGCGATGGCGAGGAGTGGGACGATATGGAAGACATTGGGATTCCCTCGTTTGATAAACTTCAGCAGTACGTTGACTCAGATGATTCTGATAACGAGGACAATAGTAATAACGACGGGCTGCTCGTGCGCATAATTTCCAGTTTTCTCAAGGAGTGCACAGCCCACAACTTGGGCAACTTTCGGGAATACTACGAGCAGCTCGACGACGCTGCGAAGGAAACGGTGGTGGCGCTGACCGTGTTTGAGGGCTGAGCGCGTCTAGACCCGTACAACTCACGTGATCGCATCGATCCCCAAGGTCATCGCCAAAGATGGCGTAAGCCCGCGCGTGATGCTACGGCACGTCCAACGACGCGTCTCTGGTGTATATTCCTTCAAAATGTCGCATGATACATCGGATTTCAGTACACGTGTATTAAAAGCCGATCCTTTGAGCATCTCGTTCCTGAATAGTCACCAAGAATTACCCACAATTACTAGTGACGAGACCCGAAAAAGCCTTGAAGCGGCTGCCAAAGAATTAAGATCTACCAGCAATCCTGTTGCCTTCCCGACCGAGACCGTTTACGGGTTAGGCGGTCTGGCGCTATGCGACGAGCTGGTGCGCCTGATTTACCGTGCGAAAAACCGGCCGGCCGACAATCCGTTGATCGTGCATGTCTCCCTGGTAGCACAGCTTGGGCGACTTCTACAATGCGAGATTCCCGCGATTTACCAGCCACTTTTGAACGCATTCTGGCCGGGTCCGCTCACGATACTTTTACCGGTTCTTACGGGGCTGAAAATTTCGACATTGGTAACTGCGGGTCAAGATACCTTTGCCGTTCGCTTACCGCAGCACCCGGTAGCACGGGCACTCATTGCTTTGAGCGACCTACCGCTCGCAGCGCCATCGGCCAATGCGCTGACGCGGCCGAGCCCTACCCAAGCTATGCACGTGCTTCATGATTTGAACGGACGTATTCCCATAATATTGGATGGTGGTAGCTGCACGGTCGGCCTCGAGTCTACGGTCGTGAACGGACTAGTGACCCCGCCGCAGCTCCTCCGGCCGGGCGGGATTCTGCCTGAACAGATCCGAGCGGTCGGCGGGGATGCGTGGAAAGACATGGTGGTGGCATCCGCGTCCGCACGTGGAAGCGAACCCGTACGCACCCCAGGAATGAAGTACCGACACTACCTGCCGACAGCGCCGGTGATACTTTTTTCGGGGTGTGGCGACGGTGTTGCGCGGATACGAAAATACCTCGAAAATCGCGAATACGAGTCTGTTTGTGCGGTCACGAGTCCCAGAGTCGGGCTCTTGCGAGGGCGCTCTTTTGCGGAAGGGCGCCGCATCAGCGCGATGATTACGGAGGAACGAGAAATGGGCGCTACGGGCGGAAGCATATCGCAGTCGCTTTTTCGGTGTCTACGAGAGGTCGACGAGGCTAATGTAGACCTCATCTTGGTCGAGGGAATGGAGCAGAAGGATGAGGGCCTCGCGGTGATGAATAGGCTAGAGAAGGCCGCTGCCGCTGTGGTAACGTAAGCAGGGTACACGTGACTGGGATTTCCTATCGCCAAAAAATGTGCTTACGTATTCAATATGCAGAACTGAATATTTTACGTTCCTCGACACGCAGACGAGCTTGCCTGGCAACACTACGTAGAATGGGCGAGAATCCCTACCAGATGGCCAGCTTGGTCCTGCCGGCCCGTGCTGACCTGCCGTCCATCCGCTTCTCCCGGTCGCTGGTCGCAGAGACCGTGGCGGAGTTCAGCACCGACCAGAAGTCCGGGCTCTCCAACCCTCAGGACATCTCCAATCGCAGAGCGCTCTACGGCGTCAACGAGCTTTCCGGCGAAGAGGACGACCACATCGCTTTGCGTTTCATATCCTCCTTCTACAGCGACCCCCTCATCCTTCTTTTGATTGGTTCCGCGGCTATCAGCTTCTGGATGGGGAATACCGATGACGCCGTATCCATTACCTTGGCAATAACTATTGTGGTGCTGGTGGGCTTCGTACAGGAGTACCGTCTGGAAAAGTCGCTCGAGGCCCTCAACAAACTCGTTCCGGCCGAAGCCCGTTTAACCAGAAACGGTAATACATCAACGGTTCTCGCGTCCACCCTCGTGCCCGGCGACTTGGTCCACTTCAACCAGGGAGATCGCATCCCAGCAGATGTCCGCTTGACCGAAGCTGTGCACTTGTCCATTGACGAGAGCAACTTGACCGGTGAAAATGCTCCGGTCCGCAAGACTTGCGATCTGCTTGTCTTTAATGATACCCCGCCGGTCCTGCTGCGATCGTCTATCGCATTCATGGGGACCCTCGTACGCGACGGACACGGAACGGGTATTGTGGTCGCTACGGGGCACAAGACCGAGTTTGGCGGCGTATTTGAAATGATGAGCGAGATCGAAAAGCCAAAGACTCCGTTGCAGTTGGCGATGGACAAGTTGGGTAAGGAGTTGCTGATCTTTTCGTTCGCCGTGATTGGTATCATCTGCTTGATTGGAGTGGTGCAGGGCCGTGCATGGCTCGATATGTTCCAAATCTCGGTCTCTCTCGCGGTCGCAGCCATTCCAGAGGGGCTCCCCATCATTGTGACGGTGACTCTTGCCCTCGGTGTGTTGCGTATGGCCCGCCACAAGGCTATTGTGCGTCGGTTGCCCAGCGTCGAGACCTTGGGCAGCGTCAACGTCATCTGCTCCGATAAAACCGGAACCCTTACTCAGAACCACATGACAGTCACAAAATTGTGGAGCGCCGACTGTCGCGGATCGCACAACTCCCCTTATTTGAACGTGGAAAAGGTCAGTGACAGCGTGTTGCACCAGCAAATGTCTCCCTGCGTTCGCCGCACCTTGGAGATTGGAAATATCTGTAATAACTCGCGCTATTCGCTGGACTTGGAAAAGTATGTCGGGAACCCGACCGACATTGCGCTCCTCGAATGCTTGCCTCATTTTGGGATGGACGATGGGAGAGGACGCAGCTTTCGCACGCTGGAGATTCCGTTCTCGTCACTGCGCAAATACATGGCCGTGTGCGTACACAGCGGTGACACTAATAAACCAGAGACTTTTGCCAAGGGCGCTACCGAGTACGTGCTTGGCTTATGCAACCGCTACTATGATCACAATGGCGACATCAAGCCTCTATCCCAGGATATTTCGGACTTGATCTTGGACAAGACCCAGGGGTTGGCCCAGGAGGGATTGCGGGTATTGGGCTTTGCGCGAGGAACGAAACCGTTTGAGGCTACGCAAGATGCATCCGCCCACCCCTGCGAAATGATCTTTTGCGGGATCGTCGGCATGAAGGACCCACCGCGTCCTCGTGTCGCAAAATCAATTGCCCTCTTGCTCAAAGGTGGCGTACATGTGATAATGATTACCGGCGACGCCCCGAGCACGGCCGTCAGCATCGCCAAGCAGATTGGAATACCGATGCAGGGAGACCACCTGGTGATTACCGGTGACCAGATCGAGTCAATGTCGGAGGAGCAGTTGTCGCGCCTGATCCACAATGTCTCCATATTCGCGCGCTCGAGCCCGGAGCACAAGGTGGCGATTGTCAAGGCGTTCCAGCGCCGCGGCGATATCGTCGCAATGACGGGCGACGGTGTCAATGACGCCCCGGCCCTCAAGTTGGCCGACATTGGTATCGCTATGGGCAAAAACGGTACCGACGTGGCCAAAGAGGCGGCCGATATGGTCTTGACCGACGACGATTTCAGCACGATTCTCGACGCTATCAAGGAAGGGAAGGGCATTTTCTACAATATACAAAACTTTGTCACCTTCCAGTTGTCGACCTCCATCGCGGCGCTCACTCTCGTGGCGTTGCTGACGCTATTTGGGTTGCCCAACCCCTTGAACGCGATGCAGATTTTGTGGATCAACATTTTGATGGACGGGCCGCCGGCGCAGTCGCTCGGGGTCGAGCCCGTGGACGAACAGGTGATGGCGAAACCGCCGCGCAGCCGTGCCCACAAAATCCTCAATGGGAAAGTGATCAAGCGGGTGTTGCAGCTGGCGTCGGTCATTATCATGGGGACGCTTTATATATTTATCAAGGAGGGTGCCGACCACAAGGTGACGGCGCGCGATACCACCATGACCTTCACGTGCTTTGTGCTCTTTGACATGTTCAATGCGCTTTCGTGTCGCCACTACACGCACCTGATATTCACCCTCGGCATGAACAACCACATGTTCAATCTCGCGGTCGCCGGGAGCTTGATTGGGCAGTTGTGCGCCATCTACGTACCGTTTTTCCAGTCGATCTTCCAGACGGAGGCACTCACTCTCGGCGACTTGGCGTTGCTCGTGACCTTGTGCTCGCTGGTGTTGATTGTGGACGAGGTGCGAAAGTACTGGCTCCGTCAAGACATTGCCAAAAAGCTGGGATTCGTAATGACAGTTTAGCGAGTTCATTTCGGTCTAGAGACGCGCTTCCTGTTATTGCAGCCAAGGTTTCGTCCTGAAAAACGATAGAATTACATTGTACAATAAGCAGTAGATGCGTCTTTTAGTTTCAACAAAGATTGCTGTACAAGAATCACTTGGCGTGCGATCTAGCCCGGCCAAAGATGACCCTGCAGAACACCCTTGGGAAATGGAGATGATTCCACACGTCACAAATCAACTGAATGTCTAGTACGATGGACTAGAGCATGGGTCGTGTCACCTATTGTGCTGGAAGCTCGATTCGGAAATAGTGAGGCGGCTAGCCAGCAAGTTTTGTCTGCCTACCGCTCTCGGCTAAAACGGCATGTTCCAGTTCACCATCGACAAGTGGCTCGACCGGTACGTGTTCCCCAACCAAGTGCATCGACTCCCGGGCCCGCTACGGCGTGTTCTTGGCGGCCATGCAGCCAGGCCGGTGAGCGACCACTGGCTCTGGCTCAGCACGTTGGTGTCCACCTTTTGCGGCATTCTCCTCTTGATGGGGGTTTTTCGCAGCCATACCGTGTTTGGCCAACACCACGCGCCGGTGATTTTTGCCAGTTACGGGGCGTCGGCGATCCTCTGCTTCAACGCGACGCAGTCGCCCTTATCGCAGCCGCGCAACGTATTGTTCGGCCACTTTGTGGCCTCGGTGATTGGGGTGTGTATCCTAGAGTTGTTTTCGCTTCTGCGAGCCGGACGGGACAATCTCTATATTGGCGGGGCCCTTAGTGTTGCCGTGCTGTCGGTAGTCATGTCTATACTCGGGTGCGTGCACCCGCCGGCGGGGGCATCGGCGCTACTACCGTTGATTGACTCTCAAGTCGCGGCCATGGGATGGTGGTTCTTGCCGGCGCAACTCGTTTCTCTGGTTTTGATCCTCGCCACCGCGTGCGTCACAATGAACCTTGTGCGGACGTATCCCGTGTATTGGTGGAGTCCGTGCGACGTATCGAAGGCGCCAGTAACGGCCAAGACCAGCGAGGCGGCCCAGACCAGCGAGGCCGCTACGAGCACCATCAGCATCCTGGCCCATGAGATAAACGTGCCTGAAAACCTCGCGGTTGATGAGAATGAGATGGAATGGTTACGGTCTGTCCAGGAAACCTTGAAGAAGATGCACGATATTTGAAGTACCACACTGGAGATTTGTCGATAAATGCTGAGAGAGCTGGTCATTACTGTGAAATCTTCAAGGACTGGCAAGCCATACGTATGTACACTAACTAATTAACGTTGTAATGGTTTTTTCTCACATAGTGTTTCACAAAGAAATCACGACGAGGCCTCATTGACAGGCGTGGCCTCTGCGGAGGGGGCGGCGGATGCCTCCTTGACCAAGTCGTCCAAGAAAACCGTGCCTTTGAACTCGCTCTCCAACCGCGAGTAAATGGACTTTGCGACCTGAGTGGTCAGCACGGGGGGTCTGACGAGACGATTTACAAAGCCGAGCTTATCCCCGGCCACGGCGGCCTTCACGCCATGTAGCGTTCGGAGAATCGCGGCCAATGCGTCGCGGGCGTCGGCCGGGCCAGGATGTGTTTCGTCGAACATGAAGCCCGGACGCAAGGCGATGGTGCGGAACTCGCCAAACTGGCTCAATTGGTGTTCTGCGTCGCGTTTCGTGGCGATGTACTCGTAGGGGCCCGCCGGGATAGGCCCGTCGGCGGAGATGTATACGTAGGCGGGCGAGAAGGGCTGGGGGTGCGGCTCGCGGGCGGCGACAAACGTTCTGGCGAGGGTCAAGGCGGAGTCGCGCTGGATGCCCTCGTAGGTGTTGTACGGGGTGCGTTCCATGGGGTTGGTGCCGCGCAAAAACTTGCATAGATCGTAGACGGCGTTGATGCCGGCAATCGCCAGCAACAGTTTCTTGTACAGCTGGTTTTCAAAGAGAATGCCGATGGAGTGGACCACGGCGTCGCACTGGGCAATGTGTTCCTGGTAGGTGGCGGGGTCAAAGACATTGGCCTTGCGCCACTGGACGTGTTTCGCCCAGGGGGCGTCTTTGAGTTCCGCGGGGGCCGTGCCGGTGCGCGAGAAGGCGAGCACGGTGTAGCCCAAGGAGACGCCGACCTCGCAGATTTTGCGGCCCAAGAAGCCCGCGCCGCCGAAGATGCCGATGGTTTTGGTGAGGGACATTTCCGGAGTGAGAGAATGGCTCAGGAGGGAATTGGCTCTAGCACTCGCCGTCAGATGGTGGCAAAAGTTGAGGGCCTCTTTTTTCCTGCCCAGATGTGGGGGCAAATTATATTTTTTTTCTTCCCCAGTGGCCGAGCGGAACGGCAACGGCTCGGGCTGGCCATGCTCGCCTTCACGGTCACGAGGAAGAGAGTCTTCCACTGAGTCTAGGCCCTGGTGCCACATCTTATACGTCTGCGCGACCAAGATCCTGTTCAGCGTAACAACAGGGCGGAGGGTCTCGGATTTCAACTGTTCCTGAACCCGCTGCATAATGATGTCACGTTGCTCTACTGGTACCGGTAATCGCTTTCTGGGACATAATTATTGCTAGTGCCTCGGGACATAATTATTGCTAGTGCTGGATCATACGTATTCCTAATGCTGGATCATACGTATTCCTAGTGCTCTGGATCATACGTATTACTAGCGCTCGGGATATAAGTATAACTAGTGCTCGGGACATAAGTATCACTATCTGGATCACAATTCTTCCTAGTGCTCTGCATCTCACTAACGTACTTGTATTTCTACCGATGACGTACACTGCTTCATGGATCATAATATTAACGTATCTAATATACACAACGGCTATTCCGTTTTAGAATTTCTCGCCGAACCGTTTCTTGAAGAGAAGCGACTCCTCGTCTTCCACCTCCTCGATGGAGGGCACGCGGTGGAGCACCGACGCGGGCGACGCCGGCGCTAATTGCGGCGTGCCCGCTGGCGATGCGTCGGGCGTGGCATTGCTGCTGGTGCTTCCGCGTTTGCTAGTTGATGAATTTTCCTTGGAAGGGGCATCCAGGCTGTCACTTGAGGAAGCATCGGGATTAGTGTTGTCGCATTTACTAGAAGAAGCAGACGTTGCAGCCTCGGCCGATTTGGACTCGGTGCATGCACTCTGGGCCTGAAGGGCGGCTGCACCAAGCAACTCCATAACCTGCTGAGCACTCAAAGCAGCGCCCTGGTCCGTCGTAGAGGCCGTAGACGGTTCAGTTTCCTTACTAGCGTCTTCATTGTTGTGGTTTGGTTCAACGCTGACCCCGGAACGGTCCTGCTGGTCTGCAGGTTCGCGCTTTTCCGGTTCGGCTTGCGAAGACTTGTCACCACACGCGTCCTGTGCCGGGTCCGCCACGCGCATGCACGCATTGACCAAGGGGTGTCCGCCGAAACCCGCGGCAGACATGGCGGCAAGCATGTCGAAAATGGACCCGAACTCGGGGCCTGGGACCGGGAAAGTGATCTGTTTTGGCTTGGCAGCGTGGCCGGACTTGCCTCGTTCCTGGTGTGCACGCTGAGCCCCCTCCCGCTGGGCCTCCTTCCGCTGGGCCTCCTTCCGCTGGGCCTCCTTCCGCTGTGCCTCCTTCCGCTGGGCCTCCTTCCGCTGTGCCTCTTCCCGCTGGGCCTCCTTCCGCTGGGCCTCCTTCCGCTGGGCCTCCTTCCGTTGCGCCTCTTCTCGCTGGGCCTCGGCAATACGCGCTCTCTCCTGCTGGGCAGCTCTTCTCTGCAAGTCGCGGCGCTCCTGCTCTTGTCTTTGCTGCGACTCAATGGCCTGCTTGATGAGCTCGGCGATCTGTGTTTCGCGCTGCTTCTGTTGCTGTTCGCGGCGTTTTGCAGCCAAAATCGCCTGCTGCCTCGCCTCCTCCCTGCTCCTCGCCTCGGCCGCGGCAGTGGCCTGGGCGACAACCTGGTCTTGAATAAACCGTGCAATGTCTGTGGGGTCGACGCACTGGCGTGGCACCACTTCCTTCTTGGGGATCTGGAGGACGAGGGTGGTGCGGTCCTTCAAGAGGAGGCGCATGCGCTGCAAGTCGGCGACACGGCGGGGCAAGTGCATGCTGAAGGAAAAGTTATCGGGGACCAGCTCGAGCGTGACCTTGACCGACTCGCCGCACTTGCGGGCCGAAACCTCAAAGGAGGAGAAGTCGCCGTTGGGTTTGGCTACGTGGGCCTGGTACACGTCGCCGGTGTCGACGTGGCGCACCACATAAGGGCGGGCAATGGGAAGAGCGTGTTCAAAGTGAAGTGGGCTGATAGCGAACATGATGTGATTGTTGTTGATAGGGTTTTGAATTCGTAGGTGGTGAGCCCCGTCTTAAATACTGTGTGACGCGCCATGGAACAGAATGGCTGCAAATTTCCGGAACCTTCTGGAAACAAAAGCAACAATCACGTGCAGTGGAAGGCTGTAGAAAAAAAAAAGAGCGGCGGCTGACAAATAAAAAATAAAAAAATTGATTTATAATAACTTACCAATCACAGATCGAAACGATAAAAAAAAAATAATAATAGCCGCGGCACGAAATCTAAAAAAAGAAATCGTCAGCCCTTCAGGGCCGATGTCACGTGACTGCTCTAGAACGCGCGCACAAAAAAAAAGACAGTCGGTCTTCAATTATGTGCAGGATCCACCCAGCGCTGAGGGCTGAGGTTTTTTTGTGTGCTGAGACTGTTTCAAGACGGTAACACACAAACCACACGCTACACGCTTCGTCTTTTCAACTAACATCACGCCGCCGATCTCGGTCCGACCTCCTCCTTCTCTCCCTCTTCAACCGCCGCGCTCTCAACCCACAATGCCCGCCGAGAAACCTATAGACTCCTCGCGCCGATCCCCCGGAATCAGCAGGTCCATCGTGCTTGCCGTCACCCTCGTGGCCGTCCTCGTGCTCTACTCGGTGGTTCCTTGCCACCGCAAGAGCCCCGCGTGGCTTTGGCCCCACAGGAACGCTCTCAATCTGCTGCCCTCTCCCACCGTCGTGTCCCCCACCTCCACCACCTCTGGCGCCGCATCGGCCCAGCCCCAGCCTTTGCTTCGCCACAGACACGCAAAGCTCCTTCCGAGGCATTTGGCCAGGAGAGCCGACAATAATACGACCCCCGCGGTCTCCGCCACCCCGGCCACCACAGATCGCACCACCAACATCGCCACCACGTCCCTGACCGATCAGGCGACCACCCCGGCCACCACCCCTGACACCACCCCGACCACTGACCCCACCACGGACGCCGCAACAACCCAAAAGACTACCTCCGCCAACAAAAATACTCCCCTGACCACCGGCCCGACAACCGACAACGCCACACCCACCCTGCCCACCACCACCCTGCCCAACAACAAGAAAACCACCAGCACAAATGGCGATGCCACCACGGCGCCCCCCTCGGTCGTCACCATCACCAACACCGGCTCTGGCGGCTCCACCGTCATCATGACGTCCACACACACTCCCACCGCAACCGACAACCCCTCCTCGTCCTCAGACTCCAAGAACTCCAGCGGCTTGTCCGAGGCAAACAAGGTCGTGGTCGGCGTCGTGGTCGGCGTCGGCGGCGCCGTCATCCTCGGCATCCTCGGCGCGCTCTACTGGCTCAGACGGCGCTCCCACTACCAGTTCGGCAGCGGCAGCTGGACCTTCTGGCGCAAAAACGACAAAAACAGTGCCGACAGTTTCCTCACGGGCGAATTGGGAGTGCGCGACCGCGATATCAACCACGGCTCCAACTTTTAGAAATCTTTATTTCGCCCGTACCCAGGGGCGCTGGATTACCAGTCTACGCGAGCGGAGTAATTCGACTCGGCGAGTATATCCGACTATATCGTCCTCTCGCATACCCGGTAATACCTTGTATACATATAATGTCATTGAAATGATAAAACGAACGTAAAGAATCAAGCTCTTTGCCTAGTATGTGCTGTGACAAATGCACCTCGACATAGCACTGATGCCCGCAATTATTTACGGACTCGCTTCCTTTCTCTTGCTAGTACCATCGATTCCTGATCAAGAAAAAATTGCCAAGGATTGTTGGATTATGGTGGAACCATCACACCTGGTCAGCGCCAAGGTGCTTGTCAAATTCATACTGGTCAAAAAGTCCTGGGTGACGCATCCAAGCCAAGGACCTTTATCGAAAACTTGCTTGTGCCCTGCCAAGGTATACCATAAGCTTTTCTCATACCGCCGTCAGTCCTGCCAAGGCTAGTAGGGACGGAACTTTGAATTATGGCGGCTGATTTGCGCTTATTGCTGCCCACGAAATGTTTCAAGGTAAATCGTCGCTCGTGTCGTACTTTTTAACTGCATATGATACCCTTTCTGATGGCTGTGAATCGTGTCCTCTTCTGCTCCATAACAGGTGTGGTTTCAGGTATAAAAGAGATCTTCTTGCGACCTAATTTGACAAAAGCAGAAGCACACTTGGAAATGAAGTTAAAACTCCTATGCTTCCTCTTGAGCGGTTTCAACATGGTTATCGGGTATCCCGATGATGATCCGGTCCTTCGTGCCGAGTTGATACCGCAGAGTGAACTTTCGCTGGCTTTGCCCGCCTCGTCCGCGGATGACACCGATCCGTTGGCCGATCTCGTGTCTTCCTCTCCAGAGGTGTTACATCGGGACGCTCAGCGTTTGCAGGAGGCAGCGAAGAGAGATCTGTCGTTTGCAAAAAAGGTTCTCCACGAGAGTGCCCTTGTTGATCGTACGCAGCCGGGTAGACTCTTGTTATTGGCGGCCCACGCAATTGAAGACCCGGCTCTGCTCGAAAACACCGTGCTTGTCAGAAAATGGGCTTCGTGGTGGTTCAATGCCCACAAGCCTGTTCCGTACGATACTCGCCTGAACGCAGAGCGCTTTCTCACTTACGTGGTGGACCGGTTATTTGACCGCTCTAATCCTACCTCTGAAGAGATGCACTTTGATAAGGAGCTAGACCATGAGTACGTTTCAGTAAAGAAAAAGGAATCGGCTGCGCTGCCGTTCTTTTCGGAAGCTTCTGAATCTCTGGAACCTACGCACACTTTGAATGTCAGTATCTATACAGATACTTGCCCATTGAAGGGTAAAAAATCTGACGACACCGCTGACTCGGAGGGAGTAGCAGGGCCGGCGGAATGTGACGAGACCGTTGATGATGTCTTATCATGGATTAATCGCTTTCTTTTGAACGTATACTTGGGAAACGTAACCTCCTAGCCAGCCTCGTGACATAGTGATTTGAGCTTGGTACCAAGTATCTTGTGTGTATCGCATTGAATGTCTTGCAAAATTGTTGATTATCGTAGCCGTCGATTATGCTCAGGCGGACGGATTTGCCGCACAAGGATAAGCTTATGGAGAGATTTTGATGGTGCTGGGGCTTACTGGGGTATCGAGGAAGAGTCAGGCAGATATATGAGATGATGCCGCAGCCTAAACCAAGAAAACATCCAACCTCGGCTCGAAAACATCAAACGTTTGCGTCAGGGATGGAGGAGAAATGGATTTGCAAAAGATGCTCTCTGGAGAATTACTCGTTGCAACTGCTCTTGTTGCCTCTTCTCGCAAATTCGGATAACCCAGTAAGACGGCCAAATATCGCGCGGGATAAGGGTACCTGTAGCGCATCGACTCTCGTGTACGTCTTTCAGGATACCTCAAGTCTTTGGTTGTTGACGCTTTCTTTTGACTTTGGAAGCACGTACAGAACATGCCCTTGACTGGCTTGTGATATATGCTAACTTTGACGTAGGTCAGTTCGTCGCTATCCACGGCACCCTCTCCTCGGCTAATCAAGTATGCTTTAGTTGGTAAAATTGTACATTTGGTAGAGTGTCATATCGGTGGTTGCACTTGCCCGGGTGGATCCTTAAACGTATGATGAAGTAACGGTATAGTCGGTGCGTCTCTAGCTCTTCATTGTATGGATCGATCGCTCCAGCCGCCACCTTCTTCAACCAACTTTTCAAAATCGCTTCCCGCACTCTATTTTTGATACGCCAAGCCTAATTGAAACATAGATATCACGGGTAGCGGAAGGCACTCGCGGTTTCACGTCCCGCCTCTATTACGTTGCCAGTGACGCTTTTTCCATGGTTGTAAATCGTGGCCACTTTTGCCAGAATTCTCGAGGTATAAAGTCTCTTTTGTTGTCACTTCAAAGGCGTCGAATCACAAAAGAGAATGAATTTGCACACGCTCTTCTGCCTCTTGAGTGGTTTTGAAATCATACTGGCTTTTTTTGAAGAGGACCCGGTGCAACGAGGAATGGAGTTACCACCGAGCTACTTTAACAGAAAATTTGACTTTTCAATTGCAAAGGATGCGGATCCTTATGCTGGTCTCGGGCCCACTTCGCCAGAAGTGCTACATCGAGAGGCTAAACAGTTGCAAGAGGTAGCAGAAAGAGACCTGTTATTTGCGAAGAAGGTATACCATAATGAAAATCTTTTGGATCGTTCGCAGGAGGGCAGACTTTTGATAATTGCAGCCACAGCGTTAGAAGACCCCGCTCTGTTTGAAAGCACCGTGTTGGTGCCAAGATGGGTATCGTGGTGGCAAAAGACCCACAAGCCCGATCCCTTCGATACCCGGCTGCCGGCGGAGCGTTATCTCGCGTATGTGGTGGACCGGGCATTCATGCGTGTCACATATGCTTCCGATGAGATGCAGTTTGACAAGGAGCTAGATGGCATATTTGTTCGTGAAAAGCAGAAAGAATTCGCTTCGCTACCGTTAAGCGCTTCGGGAATATCACAATCATCAAAGGGCATGAGCAATGCAGATGCCGATCCATGCCCACAGAACGATGCAAATATGGATGGTGTCCCTAAGTCGACTGTAAGTGCAAATGTGGGAGTATGCGAAGACTTACCAAAGGGCGCAAGTGAGAAAGACGCAAAAAAGACTTATCAAGCTTTCAGAGATGTATTCTTGGCATTTTCTTTGGAGTGACGATTATATATCGGTAGCAATGTGCCTTCATGATCTCGATCTGGGGACGAACTTCCTTAAAAGACTTAAGAAGTTGTATTCGACGATAACGTCGAAGCAAACTTTACCAAAGTGTATCGAGAGAGCACAATGTTCTGTTAGCGCATACCGGGACAAGTTAAGCGGAAAAAAACAGAGTAGCATCTATAAGCATATAAAAGAAAACAATTCAGGCCTTGAGTTATCAGTTTTTGAGGAGTCGTGAAGTGAGGTATACACATGGTGACTTCTCGCGCATAACGATGGGGCAACAAATCGCCGAGGAGAGACTGCGACGAATGATTCAAAGCTTCGCCGCTGCTTCACCATCACAGGACTCTCATCTTACCTCGACAAAATCGCTGTGCGTTGACTGCTTTGAGGCTTTCATTTTAGCCCTTTTCGCGCGAGGCGGCTTGTGGAGAGAAGCAAGCATAGGAGGTACTTCAAGGCCGGTAAACTTGTAGTAGTCCGGTTGCACGAGCCATGCCACGCCTTTGGTGCAGTCGTAGAGATCGGGGCACGTTTTCCACCCGTGACCTTCATGCACGCAGTGTGAGCATGCGCCGCGCTCCTCGACTTTACACACTTTCCGTTGTGCAATTTTGAACGCAGCGGTACAAGCTTCTCCGTAAGCGCGTTGCTTTGTGGGGTCACTGAACTGAATTTCCGGCGGTGCCACCATAATCTTGGGGGGGTAACGTTTCTTTTGAGCGTGTATCTTACTGTTCATCTCTTTCATGAACAAGTGAAGGCCGTCACGCCAAGACAAGGTGCGTTCGAAGGAGTTGGAACCTTCCTTTTTCACCGGCATCAACCCCTTCTCTATCACCCACCAGTTGATTTCTCTCTGGAATTCGGGATCGTAGTATCGGAAGAGATCCCAGAGGCGCCCGTCCGCCATGTCTCGCAAGCCTGGATACCTGGCCACGAAGGAATCAAAGATGAACTGCACCCTGACAAGATTATTGTACGAGAGAGAGGTAACTGAATTGATGGCATCTTCGAGCTTGAGAAGATCCTCGTCAACAAGATTCCAGTCAAGCTCTTCAAAAGATGCGCCAATCTCGTCAGGAATGCTCATTTTTCTTGTTGTTTGGAGCCAATGGGGTGCTAAAGAGGAGTAAAACCGACCGATCTGATCTGAACTTTTCAAGGTTGCTGCCGCGTAAGCCACACCGTTTCAGGTGAAACGCGTCGGCCTTGGTGGCAATCCGTACCGCATTACGGAATAGAGGTATCCGGATTACACGAGAATTTGCAGTGCCGAATTTTCTAGCCACGACCGGCACGGTAGGCCGGATTTATAGTTTGCGGACAAACCAGACATCGCCACGATGGCTTAATTCACCCGTAGTATCAGTGTATAACAAACACAGTCCTGCTTCACCAGTCTACAGCATGGGAAGATATCGGTTCGTCTCTATTGAAAAGCGGACACTGACATCCTCCTCATTGCAATTCCATCAACGGCAATAAAAGAACAGATTGCATTTTTCAGGGCCGGTATTCACTCTTGTTTCTTGAACATGTGAACAGCCGACTATATATAATGCACACTATACATTCAACGAAACCGTCTCCGAGTTGATCAAGTGGGCAAAGGGCGCGAGCGCTTGCGTAACGTCCTTTTCGACAAACTTTTCAGTCTGCTGGGGGGCACGTCCTACAAACGTCAGGGGGTCAAGCAAGGTGTCGAGCTTGCTGTGGATCGGCGCAAAGTAGGCGGTGTTGCGCACGCGCTCGATCAAATCATTGTCGCCGCCTTGCTGCTTGACCACGTCGCTGGCCTGGTGCGACAAGACGCGGATTTCCTCGTGGCACTCTTGGCGCGACGCGCCTTGCTCCACCATGGCCATGATGATGTTTTCTGTGGCCATGAACGGCAACTCGCCCATGATGCGCTTGGAGATGACTTGCGGGTACACCACCAAGCCGCTGCAGATGTTGAGCATGGTGGCGAGCAAGATGTCGGCGGTCAAGAACGCCAGCGGGAGCGAGATGCGGCGGATGGCCGAGTCGTCCAAGGTGCGCTCAAACCACTGCACGGAAGCCGTCTGGATGGCGTCGCTGAGCAACCCGCCGAGGTGGCGCGAGAGGGAGCATACGCGCTCGCAGCGCATGGGATTGCGCTTGTACGCCATTGCGGAGGAGCCGATCTGCGATTTTTCAAAGGGCTCTTCCACTTCCTTCAAGTTGGCCAAGAGACGGATGTCGGTGGCGAACTTGTGGGTGGTGGCGCCGAGCGAGGCCAATGGCGACAACACGTCGATATCGATTTTGCGCGAGTAGGTCTGGCCCGTGACCGGGTACACGTGCTCAAAGCCGAGCAACTTTACCACGGTTTCGTCCAACAACTCCACCTTGTCGTGGTCGCCGTGAAAGAGGGAGAGGAAGGAGGCCTGGGTGCCGGTGGTGCCCTTGACGCCGCGCAAGCCCAAGTCGTTGCGGGCCCTGACCATGTTGCGCAAGTCCCATAACAATTCCTGGATCCACAAGGTGGCGCGCTTGCCCACGGTGGTGAGCTGGGCCGGCTGGAAGTGGGTCCAGCCGAGAACGGGCATGTCCTTGTACTGCAAGGCGAACTTGCTCAAGCGGTCAATGACATTGACCAATTTAGGGATGAGCACGTCGTAGGCGTCGCGCAAGAAGATGAGGTCGGCATTGTCGGTGACGTAGCACGAGGTTGCGCCCAAGTGGATGATGCCGGCGGCCGCGGGACAGGTCTGGCCAAAGACATGGACGTGTGCCATGACGTCGTGGCGCACAATGGCTTCCTGCTTTGCGGCGTCCTCGATTTCTGTGTCGGTGATGGACAAGTGGTCCTTCATCTGGGCGATGGCGTCGTCGGTGATGATGGCGAGCCCCACTTTCTGCTCGGCGATGGCCAAGTTCAACCAGAGCTTTCTCCAGGTGGAGAAGCGGTTGCGAACGGAGAAGATCAGAGACATTTCGTCCGACGCGTAGCGCAGCGAGAGCGGCGTGGTGTACTTGTCGTAGGACATGATTGGTGTAACGTGTGTGCGATGCGAGATCGTGGTGATGTTGAAATCGAGGATGAAGAATAATTTTTCCAGCCGTTGAGTCACGTGGAGGTGATAGCCTAATTGAAAAATGTTTTCGATGAAGAGTCAAGACTAAGAGAGATGTGGTCTAGCTGATTGGTCTAGCTGTTTCGATTGGTCTGAACCTGCTTCGATTGGTCTGAACCCGTTTCGATTGGTCTGAACCCGTTTCGATTGGTCTAGAGTTGAGTAAGTATGTGGTTTTTGAAGGAAGAAAAAGGGAATGATACGATGGTCGAGAAGTCTGAGGCAATCAGTGTCCGAGTAGAACGCAATACCGGCCCAGCGCTCTGCCTCAGGCATCTGCAGAGTCATCCCTTCTTCTGCGCCTCGTCCGACTCCATGACGGAGTACGTGGCCGCCTGGAAGAGCTGGTGGACCATGACGATGCGGACCTCGAGGGCGCGGAGACTGGAGGCCATGAGCGGCACCGCGCCTTCGCCGTGGGCCTGTTCCGTCATGAGCGACTCGATCACCAGGTTCAACTCACGGAGGTTGGCCAGGAGAAGGCGGTACTGCAGCAACACCTGCTCTTCAGTGTCCAGCAACAGCGACATGCTGAGGGCTGCAAAACAAATCAACAAAAGGATCCGGTAAGCACGAACGCATGTGACTCGGTGAGTACACGACCCTTGGTCACGTGTCTTGACTCGCCGTGTTTCCGCAAGCATTCCATCACGAAGACTCCACCGTCCCACAAGATGACGCTGGAGCCCACAAACATCACTGTAGCACCAGAGCATTTCCAACGGCGACTAGTCCCCAAGTCCCGTGACAACGACCCGCGCCAGTACTACGCGTGGCTCGCGGGCCACTGCGTCTGTGCCGGCGCGGGCGTGCTTGCCCTCGCGCTTCTGACCATGGGGGTGCGTAATTTCTGGTATATCGTTTCCCTCTTTTATCGCATCTCGCTTTTGGGCGCTGTAGTCGCGTTGACCGCCACCTTTAGCCACAAATTCGGCCTTCTGTACTTGCCGTCGCTGCCGCTCTTGCTCTCGCAGAGCAACTTCCAGTTCTTGGTGCTTTCGCTCGCGTGGCTATTCACCTACCGCAGCACATTCAAGCTCTTCCCGCTCGTGGCCATTTCGCTTCTCCAGTTGGGCGCGCGTTTCGATCCGGCGCACACCGAAATGGTGTCGCTGGGCGCGGCACGCGGCATAGTCGTCTGCGAGGTCTTGTTGATTCTCGCGTTGCTTGGCCGCACCCTTCTTCTCTCCGGGACCGCGGGCTTCCAGCTCTCGCTCGTATTGTTCTTTTACTGGCTCCGGGTGTTGTTTGATCCCGTGACCCGCGCGCGGTTCGAGAAGGCGGTGGCGATGGCGAACGAGCGGTTCGGAAGCCGAAACGAAAAGGTCGGCGCCGTGCTCGCTTCGTTGCTCGGGAAATTGAAGGAGGACGCAATCGTTCCGACCGAGATGGTATACCCTGATGCCGAAGACTCCAAGGGCACCAAGTCCGAGAAAGCGTAGTCCACGCAGGTGCCATCATAAGGCTGCGGCTTTGTTCGTCTGGTGTGGCTCGTACATGCGATGAAGCTACCACAGACAGATAGGACGAAACTGATTAAGTACGCTGCAACAGCGTAGAGGCTTGTAAAGTAGAGATGTTTCTGTGGGGTACATTCGAAGGACAGTGTGGAAGCACCTGTAGGACAGCCAGTTTACGACAGTTAAATTGCTAGGCACTACCAGATCACACCCAGTTGTTATGACCGGCCTAATTGTATTGTTATGACCGGCCTGATTGTGTTGTTGTGACCGGCCTGATTGTATCACCAGTGTAGCAGACGGCGTATTTGAAACGTAAACTCGACTGCGATGGTGAGAAAAATGGCTGCGAAAACTCGAAAGAAAGGCGGTTCCCACAGCCAAGTTTCACATTGTGTTCGCCTCTCAAGACCCCCCGACCTAGTCGAAGCCTCTTCTTCCACAAAGTAACCACACCTACCTCCAACGACGACTGCCTGCCTTCTCATGCTACACTAGAGCGTTCTGCCTCCTGGTGAGAAGACGAGCATAGGCGTCTACCGAGACCACCCGAAAAAATTACACCACCCTACTCCGCCAGCCCTTAGACACCATCGTCAGTAGAGTCGACTCCTGATCATGTCGTCCCCCGCCTCGCTCCAGCTTACCCTGCTGCCCATCAAAGACCATGTCTACTCCGCCGACCGCACCACGCTTGCCGTCACCCGAGGGTCCGACGTCTTGGTCTACGATGTGTCCCCGGGCCTGGCTCCGCGTCTCCTCGCAACCCTCGCGAGCCACGATAAGCCCGTCACCTCCGTCGACCTCTGCGCCGACGGGTCCGGCCGCGTCTTGACCTGCTCGCAGGACCGCAACGCGCTCGTGTGGCTGCCCCGCCCCGACGGCTCCTACGCCCAGACCCTAGTGCTCTTGCGAATCAGCCGCGCCGCGACCGTGTGCCGCTGGTCCCCCGACGGCTCAAAGTTCGCCGTGGGCCTGGCAGACCGCATCGTGGCCGTGTGCTACTACGAGCCGGAAAACGACTGGTGGGTCTCCAAACACTTGAAGAAGCCGTTGCGCCTGACCATCACCTCCTTGCTGTGGCACCCCAACAACGTGCTCTTGGCGTGCGGCCTGACCGACGGCCATGCCCGCGTGTTCAGCGCCTACATCAAGGGTTTGGACGCCAAGCCCGAGCCCTCGGCGTGGGGCGCAAAGTTGCCGTTCCAGACCTTGTGCGGCGACTTTAGCACCACCACGGGCGCCTGGATCCACGCAGTAGCGTTCAGTCCCGCGGGCGACGCGCTCGCCTACGTGCTGCACGACGCAGAGCTCCATGTAGTGTATCCGTCGCAGGAGGGCCAGCCCCCGAAACTGTTTTTGCAGGTCACCACGAACCACTTGCCGTTCACGCTGTTGGTGTACGCCCTGGACACCCAAGTCGTCGCGGCAGGACACGGCGGGAACTTGGTGGTCTTTGAGGGCAGCGCGTCCGCGTGGTCCGAGTCCCGTGTCGTGGGATCGTCGGAGCCGAACCCCACGGTCCGTGCCCCAGCCAACGACGACGACGACGAGATCTCGTCGCACCAGGCGCTCAACATGTTCAAGCAGATGGACCTCAAGGGCCGCGTGGCCAAGGGCAGTGTCTTGAGCTCGCTGGCGCCGCCCACCACCATTCTCGCTATCAAGAGCCATGGCACGGGCGAGATCAGTGCGTCGACCATCGACGGCAAGGTCACCATCTACCGAGTCTAGGTTGCAATACACCGGTAAGACGCTGTGACTCTCTACCGAGTCTAGTTTCCAAATACCACACCTGTAGGACCTATGGTTTTCATCTACCGAGTCTAGTTTCCAAATACCACACCTGTGAGACGCTATGATTTCCATCTACCCGGTGAGCCGTACAAATACTGGATTCGTATCGACTGTGTAAATCCAGAGATATACACTGCAATCCGTAGCCCGTAAACTTAAAGTATTACTATCCTCCCGTGACTGTATGTGGTATGTCACTCTTTGACTACATCCAACGTACATATCACATTATCACATCAGTCAGAGTACTGGCACTAGACTACAATTCACCCCACGTTCCAGTAGTTGCCACTAGATAATGTCTTGCGATTCCGAACGACTAGTCAGAAGGTTATGAGCTTGGTATTTGTGTCTTCAGGAATTTTTGGTTCAGAAGCAGAACTGAATAGTCATTTTATCATCACTAAAAGTCGTTTGGCGTAGCAAGACATTGCCCGCAACGCCTGTCGCGGGCAGCGGCAACTCAATGGCACGGTGCGCAGAGTCCTCTGTCGTGGTCAGACCATGCATGTCATTTTTATCCGTGGCTCAGGAATCACCGGGATAAGGGATGTAAACGTCATCATTCAGAGAGAAGACCCCGCCGAGGCCCTGTCACAAGATGAGTGCGGTCCAAGCATTGGCTCGCATCCTTCTTGAGGAATCACCTCGATTCTATAGTGCCGAACGAGAAATTGTCTGAATTTATAGCAAATTTTTTCTCGCGTTGGGTCCGGGTAACTCTGAGGGATCCCACGAGATGCTCGACACGGGACTCATGAGGGTCTAGCCGCGCGGCCTTCATTGGTCTTCACGTCTAGCGTAATGTCGATATCTAGTATGTCATAGTGTCTCTTGCGCTTTATACGCGCGAAACTACTGTGGGCCCAGGAGATATGGCAATCCGATCTCCTCACGAGGCGTTTCAGCTCACAAGATTACCTCTATTCATGTTCGTTACCATACACTCGCAACGCCTGCCGCGAGTGTCAGTAACGTAGAGGGAACGCACGACGCATAGTTCTGTTGTCCGGATCAGATGGTGATGCATGTTCTATCCATGGCTCAGGAGTCACCGGGACAATTGTGTATAAATATCATCATTTGGACAAGCAGACACTATGCGTCGTGCCCCTCTACTACAGTAAGAAGCTAAAACCCTGCTCGACATAACGATCCACCCATGGCTTCGTTATGTTGTTGCAATGTTCCGCTGGGCTTGTGAACCTCCGACGCCCACGGGGCATGAAAGTCCTTTTATAGTGAAAAAAATCATCTTGGCCGGGTAAGTGGTGCGGCATGGGTCTTTAAATGAGTCCAAGGCGTATCACATTGATGTAAAGATGATCGGCGATAGCCCCCAAGTCGCTTCTATTGAAGTTCATGTGTGATCGGTTTCGTCTTCAGTAAACTACTTCTACTTTTGAAACCGGAATGTTAATACATGCCCAGGGGTAACACGCTGGGCTTTTAAATATTTAATCACACTCTATCGACATTCTTGAACTTTTTTGCAAGCACCATCAATTAGTTGAGAAGCTGCTCCACGTACTGCATCACCCTTACGTCCTATCTCGTTGATTATTCACAAAGCTCACATTTCTGACGTTTGCATTTTTTCACATTTGCAGTGAAATTTGCAATTGTTTGCTTCCGAAAGACACTGCCACTTGCAAAGTCCAGCTAAAACTTGACAAAAGGCAAAGTCGCACAGTCGCATACATGACCAGAAAGGCGATTTCACATGTTCTTTGCTTTATCGCTTTATTCTGCCATGACTTGTTGTCTCTGGGAGACCCCCAAATCTCGGGCTACAGATTTGGGTGCAAAAGATTAACGAAAATAGATGAATATATATTGACACTCAATTCCACTTTAAGCGCGTCTCAGTACATCTCAAACAAGCAGTAGAGACATAATCTCTAGCCTACCCTTAGCAGCGAGCGATGGCCAAAGATCGTTACCGCTCCTGTGATCAGGCCTCTCGTAATTAGGAGTGGGGCTGATGCGTGGGAGAAAAAAGACATTCTTGCGCCTGCAATTACGCATTCACTCAGGTGTGTCATGGCATTGGATACCGTTGACGAGTCCAAGGGTACGCCGCCCTGCAACCAGGTTCCGGCCCTTGATCGCTCGTCAAGGTCCACCAATTACGACCCGAGAAGACATAGTGTGCTGCACGCACCACGCCACTCCTCTTCCCGCATTCGTGCCCCGAGTCACGCAAGTGCCCTCAATCACGCTAATCGCCCTTTGATCAAGAGTTATATCCTGGGCCACTACCCCATGTCGATGGAAGATGAGGAGAATCGCTCAATCCGGCCCTTTATGCGCCCGAACCGCTTGATTGGCGATTTCAAGCCCATTTTCAACTGGAAAGAGTTTGAAGCTCATCCCGATGCTACTAGGAAAACAAAACAGTACTATACCGATCAACAAGAGCTCATCGACCGCCTCGTCGAAATTGACGACTTTTTGGATGCGGGGAAGATGCACTACCACATTCTAAAGAACTATGAAGAGACCCCCTCGGATAAAAACACTAGCAAGGACACAACCGTCGACGAGCACCAGCCGCTACTTCCTAACCTGGCCGGTAACTATATGAGCAAAAGCGATAGCGTCAATAGCCGCAAGTCGCGCCGCCTTGACGAAGTCCCCGGGAACGTCCACAACGAAGGGTCCCAGTTCTTGGGCCTCGAACAGGGCGAGTCGCACTACCAGGTGTACTTGGCTATCATGGTGAACTTTTTGGTAAACTTTGTATTGCTTGTGGGCAAAATCGCCATTCTGATCCTCACAAATTCCATGTCCATGGTCGCTTCCCTCGTGGACTCGGTCCTTGACTTTTTGTCAACTTTCATAATCTACATTGCAAATCGCTTGACGCGCCAGAAGAATTGGCGAGTAAGCCACCTCTACCCCGTCGGACGGTCGCGCTTGGAGCCCTTGGGGGTATTGGTATTTCTGGTGATTATTATCATCTCCTTTTTCCAGGTGGGCCAAGAGAGTCTAAAGCGGCTCCTTTTCTCGACGCCGGAGCAGAGAGTAGCGGCTCGCGTAGGCTTTGATGCAATTGTCATCATGATCCTTACCATTCTCGCAAAGTTGGGGTGCTGGCTATGGTGCATGAAGAGCTCTTCCAGTTCCGTGCAGGCTCTCGCGCAGGACGCGATGACGGACATTGTGTTCAACACCGTCTCGCTCTTGATGCCGACAGCCGGCTATATGCTCAACATTTGGTGGCTCGATCCCCTCGGTGCAATGCTTCTCTCAGTGTACATTATTGTGCTGTGGTGCGCGACCGCGTATGAGCACATTGACAACTTGACCGGCGCAGCCGCCGATCCCGTCGATTGCAAAGTGATATTGTATCTTGCGTTCCGGTTCGCAGAGTCTATCAAAAAGATTACCGCGCTCAAGGTATATCACGTTGGAGATCATCTCAATGTCGAAATTGACGTTGTCTTCGCATTGAAAGAGTTTGACTTGACTTTTAAAGATTGTCACGATATCGCTGAGTCTCTTCAGTACCTGATCGAAACGTTGCCGATGGTAGAACGAGCGTTTGTACACATCGACTATATGACAGGCAACTACAAGGGTCACTTGACGTAGCATATTCTCGTCTTTGTTCTTTCGATTGTCAGATGCCCATGTTGCAATGTAATGAATCCTTTCGTCTCCGGCAATCTCCGGCCCCTATCCCGCCATGCCGTCGAAAAACCCCAATAACTTATCAAATCGGTCGACTCGATCATTCTGCAATGTGCCACAGGAGATCTTAATACAGACGATTGCCTTAAATACTGCATGTCAATTTCCAAGCTTTATTTTTATCTTTTGAGCGTTGCTTGAACCTTATTTGCATCTCATTGGAGCTCCTTAAACCTTATTTGCATCTTATAAGAGCCCCTTAAACCTCACTTGTGTCTCATTAACGCCTCTGGAGCCTGATTTGTGTCTCAAAAGAGCTCGTTAAACCTCATTTGCGTCTCATTAATGCCCCTCAAACCTTATTTGCATCACAAGCCCAAACCTTATTTGCATCTCATTGGAGCTCCTTAAACGTTGTTGAGTCCTTTTTCACTGAGCTTTATGACTGGTCACAGAATCATACACCAACAGTTATGAGCAGCTGAAGGTATATATACCAGCATGGGAGATGGATGATCTTTTCAACTTCAAAATGCGATTCTCCTTGACTTTGATCGTGCAATTCTCCACGGCTGTTTTAGCATCACTTATCTCTCTCGAAGATTCACTTTTCTCGCTGAACTTTGAACAGATTGATGTCTTTCAACTGCGTCTGCAAGTCCCCATGATGTCTCAGCCTCCACCCGCTCCAGCGCCTTTGTATGGTTCGGATGGTGATGCTGGCGTGGCTTCTTGGCGATTCATAGTGACACTCAAAGAAGAGCTTACTACTAAGGAGGTCTCGAACTTCAAGTCCGAGTTCTTGCTGAACTATACCAAGTTTGCTGCCAAAATGCGAATCGAGGCTGCAAAGCCAGAATTCTTCTCAATCCATGCCTTCAACGCTTTTGTAGCTTTCCTCTCTCCATCGCTTCTTGATGAGGTCCGCTCAGATCCGCGCGTTCTTATGGTCGAGAATGAAGCGACTAATTATCTTGCAGACTCGCTGCATCCTCTGAATTCTCAAAGCCCTCCTCGTACTCTGCAGACTCAAAAGAATTTCCATACCCTGGATATTCAAAAACACTCCGCATGGGGATTAGACCGGATTTCTCACCGCGACAATTCGGGAGTAGGTCCCAAGCAGTATTTGCACGACCCTCAGGGCGGCGCCGGAGTGAATGTTTACGTTATCGATTCAGGAATCGACGTTGACCACCCACAATTTGAGGGCAGAGCCAGATGGGGGACTACGACCACCTCTCCTCACGTACAGTATGACTTCGATGGCCATGGCACCCACGTCGCGGGTATTATCGGTTCCCGTACCTACGGTGTGTCTAAAAAAGTCAACTTGATTGCTGTGGGTGCCGTGTGTCCGTGGGGTAACACGCCCGATGGTGACTTTATCAAGGGAATCGAGTGGGCTGTTGCTGACCACGAGGAACACGTAAACGCTCGTGAGGAGGGTTTCAAAGGTCTGGTGATAAATCTTTCTGTTGGTCGCAGGCGGAACCGTGCTGTGGACAGGGCAGTACAAGCAGCAATCGACGCTGGGATGCACGTCTCCATCGCTTCCGGGAACGTAGCGACAGATGCGCGCCACTTCTCTCCTTTTGCTCCGGATGCTATTGTCGTGGGCAGTATCGAGCAAGACGACTTTATTGACCCCGACTCCAATTGGGGCCTGTGCGTAAGCGTGTTTGCGCCAGGTATTGATATCGAATCGACTTCTACCTGGGGCGAATCCACTCTCATGTCGGGAACTCTGATGGCCGCAGGCTATGTTTCGGGCTTGTTGGCTTACTTTTTGTCTTTAGCCCCAGCAGGTGTGAACGTCGATCCACCCAATTTGAAAAGGCGATTGTTGAGATTTGCCACAAGGGACATGGTAGAGGGCTTGGGAGATTCCGAGTCTCCAAACTTGATAATCTTCAATGGAGCGGGTGGTGATCTTGCTGAATTCTGGCAAGATTAGTTCTGCGTAGATTGGTACTGGTTTGGACCCTTACTTTTGGATCAAGTATCTGTAGCATAGGCCAATATCTATTTGAACTTGGAGAGTGGTTGCCTTTCGCAATAGAGTAAACAATATCCATACACTCTAAGGTATTTCGCTTCTTCATGAACATGAGAGCACGAATAAATTCGTGGACTCGTGGTAATAATAATCTGTTGGCCTATAATGTATACCCTCGCGTGAGAATGTTGCCATTTATTTCAAGTGCATTTAGTTTACGTCGTATATACAGCTGAGTTCTTCAATTCACGTTATCTTGGATCGTTTGCATTCGCAGACTGAAGATGTTGAGATGCCACGATATCAACTTGGCTTGTGGGAAAAGTACTCTATTCCAGGAGAGCTATCGATATCAGGGCAAAAGCTTCACGTCTCAACAAATTAATTATTGTCATTTTTGAGTGATCGGGGCGCTAAAGCGCCCGGCATTGTACTTGCTTTTAGATCTCACATTCAGAACTGTTGAGAAATCTCAATAGACAAATATAAGGGATTGTTATCAGGAGTTATGGCGGTGACGCCGAAACTAAGCATATCCTAGAATAAATTTCAAATTTAGGTGCGAGACCATCCAATCATTTTTTGATCAATACGCTTTGGGAGTTCGGTAGATCAATGTGTGATACACCGAGGTTTAATTGGAGTATGTGAATGTTTTTGGCTACGACCGGCGGTTGCATCAAATTTGCTGCTGCATCAGGGACGCCCAGAGAAATACAAAACTACCCGAAAAATGGTCGCCTTCGATATCGTGCAAGCTCAGTAGAGAGCCAATCTCAATGTTGGGCGGGAATATCATATCGACGCATGAATAACTCTTTTGTCAGTGTGCACTCAACTATTCATTTCTTCACAGAATTTTAAAAAACGACTTGGAAGTCATCCGCTGTCAGTATGGCCAAAATTCATGATACCAATACTGGACAGGTTTCCACTTGAATTCATCGGTATGACCTGACTTCGAGAGCGTTGCCGCAGCACAAGCGCGCGAAAGAACGTTATGCATTCATGCAAGGTAAGTAAAAAGTGGGTTGATGCGTCGGTGTTGGCGATGATATAGGCGGAATCAAGGAAATGCATCGGTATGCCGTAGAAGCGCCAGCATTCCTCGGATTCAGGACAATAGAGGTACAAGTGCTCGAATCATTGTTTAAAGTCGTCTTTGTTTAGAGTCGTCTTATGATTCACCTTGGGGGGTTAAGAGAACAATAGTGCAACTAGACCTTACATGCAATTGCATTATGCTTCACTGCAGATGTATCTTTTTTATCCTCCTAGATTTTGCAGCATGTGGGTATTACAGAGAAGGAACATCACCTCCCTGCCTCACTGGGTGGGCTTTTTGTAGCGTGATGATGCGGGAAGTATGATTCGCGCGTGATGATACAAATTTGAGTGTTGAGAACTGATGTATTGCGCCACTTGCGCTTGTACCAATTCCTGTCGTTATCTTCATCTCTCAATTCCAAATTCACGTCGGCATTAGGGGAGAGGATTCGAAAACATCAAAGCCGAGCTAGTTATCTCGCGAAGAATCCACAGTTGTCGCAGAACCAATGTTGTGAGTCACATTTTGTTACATAGTCCCCCACAAACATAACTTCCCAGTTACTCACGCGGAGCGTACGCCGCTATTAGCAGAACCTCATGTCGCACTTGCTTGCACATCCGCAACTCTCGGTACATGCCATATCGATATCACTTGAGGTTGCCCAGAAAAAGCTATCCAGGCGTATCGTGGGTTTAGACTTCAATGCTTTCTTTCCATTCCCGCAGTAGCACCACACGTTCATGGTAAATGTCCACGTCTCGTAACCTGAATATGGTGACGAAACATCGCTATTGGCTTCGTGGCTCACGGATATCAACTCAAGCTGGTTTCCGGTGGCACAAATCACGAGAGCGGGTATTGTAAATGTTTTGGCAACGTCAAGGGTGACATGGGTGGGAAATTTTATCTTCAACGCGCCAGTGCATCGTCGGCAACTGTTTTTGGCCGTGACACCGCGTATGAACAACAACGCAAACACCAAGCTAATCTTAAAGACGTTAAGCATATCGCTTCAAGTAGACAGCTACTGTAACTGAGGACGTGCGAAGGGGCCTGAACTTATGTAGTCCTCCCCGGAGATGTCTTCGCCCCTACCTTTTCTTATCGAGATTGACAGTAGACTGACCATGTGTAGAGAACGATACAAGAAGAGTAATAGTAGGACACCATCTAGCCAGCAGGGGTCATCTCGATGGAGAGAGTAGGGAATTGTAGACGATCAATGCGGAGTAAATTTCGAGACCGATGGGAGTCTGATTGTAAATGCGAAACGGCCTCTTCATCAATTGGTGGATCCGGGTAATGCATCTGTTCTAGTGCATCCTTCGATAGTTTATTGTTTGCAGCTTTCAAAGAAAAGCCGCCATATTCCGAGACTCGCGGGATTTATCTAGTTAGCGCCCTGGAGTAGCTCAATAAGAAGGAGGGAAGTAGAGTGCTTAAGGTCGGGTAAGGTGAGCCTGGAAAAAGCAAACGAGAAATTGCGGAATCGATTCTGTGTATCCGATTTCAAGACAGAACTCTCGCCGTATGGTCCATCAATAACGTGCGAAATTCTTCATACTGGAGACAAGTAAAGGCGAATGTGAAGTCGGCTGCTCATTCCTTTTCAGAAGGGTGGTAAAAGTATGTGGTTTATGGTGATTGATCTTTGTTCGGGATCGATCGTGTGTACGTTTGATAAACTTTTACAAATAAAACACCATTGATTAACAAGAACAGTCGGATAACGTACAACGCGCTCATTTGAAGCTCCGTCATCACCACGGTACATCCGTTTCAAGCTAAAATTAGACTGCAAGATGAAAATCAGAAAAAGGTGAAGCCGAGGTGGTCTTGCTCCCTGAGAAGTAGCGGAATTGTGGAACCCCGCAAAGGCAATGCTGTGCGTAGCAGAATGTTATATCTACTGACCTGAAAACACAAGTCTCTGAGGAATTACGCGTAGTGTACGCTACAATCAGCAGTACCTCATGTCGCACTCGGTAGCACATCCCACACTCTTGGTGCATGTCAAATCGAGATCACTCGTGATAGCACAGAAGGGGCTGCCCAGGCATATCGTGGTTCTAGACTTTAACGCTTTCCTTCCGTTCCCGCAATAGCGCCACACTTTCATGGTGAATGTCCATGTCTCGTAAGCAGGACCCGATGACAGAGCCAGGCTTCTTCCTTCGTGGTCCGCAGCTGTCACCTCCCACTGACCTCCGGTGGCGCAAGTATCGAGAGCAGGGCTGATAAATGTTTTGGCGACGTCAATGGTGACGTAGATCGGGTACCTGATCTTCAAAGTGCCGGTGCATTGTCTGCAACTATTTCTAGCCTTCACACCGAAAACGAAGAGAGACGCAAACACCAAGGCGATTTTGAAGATTGAGAACATATCGTTGATTGTGAAAGCTATAGGGTCGCGGGACCGATGAAGAGTCGGAGCTCAAATGCCCATCGCCGAGGACATCTTGAGCTCATCATCTTCTTATCGTAATTAACAATAGAGTGAGAATAAGAAAAGGAAAACAATAAGGTCATAAACTCCATCTAACCAGCAGGGTTCAAATACGCAGAGAAGGTTGAAATTTGAAAACAGCCGGGGCGGAGCTTCCATACATTCCGGTGGAGGGCGAATACATGAAGCAGGATGGATTGAATGACAAATCGGCAATGCTCATGACCGAGTAGCGGAGTCGGAAGACGCTTCGGTTGATCTGGCGGACTCAGTCATCATTAAAGCTAATATCGAGGTAAGTGGTGATCGGCGAGTCATATCTCACAGTGCCATGAGTTGTTGACACTCGACGGATTCCTTATTTGTAGCTCGCTGGCAGCACTGTCTCCGCAACGTAGCACTCCGCATATCTTACACTGCATCGGAATTTACAATCCTGCCTCATGAGCAATGCCCTGCATTGTAGCCTATTTTTTGCAGCCAGGGCACAAGATCCATGTGTATCTGATGAAGGGACACCATAGTTTGCACATGCTGGGTTTCAGAGCAGCGGATACGCCTCGGAATAACTATGGGCATGCCATGTGCCGAAGTGACATGCATCAAGACTGGGCACTGGGTTGAAAGCGAAAAGCACTTGCTAAAACGCGAGTTTCTCATCATGAAACATGTATGATTAATGGAAGCTGCGCACAAGTACAGTCAAGATATGCTGGACGCTCCCACACCTATGTTATGATTTCAAACTATCAGGCAGTGAATCCGAATTCAAAGATCGCACAACTCAAGCCTGGAGTACGAAGCATGAAAGATGTACGTCTACACGAGCTTTACACGGCAAACAGCTTGTCGGTCCGTATTGGAAATAAACGCAAAGCGAATCAGTGTGATACACTATCCAAGCAGGGTAATCTTTGGTACTTCGCTGACAGTCAAGGGATCAAGACTTGAGGATAGAGACGTAGCCAGAGTTGTAGTACTGTTCACAATTAAAGCACTGCTTATAGAGGCTGTTTAAACTCCGATTTACTGTAATCCGGATAGATGTTCGACGTGCACCAACCAATTGCTTAATCCGGATCAACCTAGTATTGCGCTGTGGATGTTTAGCCCAGTGTCACATGCAGAGTGTCTGAGGGCACAACGCGGTATTCAGATACTACTGTTCAAGTCACAATACAATGACGCGTGGTGTGGTTTATCGGTATTCACTATATAGTACATCCACCAGCGACTTGGCTGGCGCGGCGAGGGACTTGCTAAGGGTAGGATCTGAATGTACCCTAACGTGCTGCAAAAAACCCCACTCTAAAGCGTCAACACGGGTATCACGTCTCACCCTTCTAGGCTGGTGTACCGGGTGGGTGGTATGGCAAACTAGGAGAGATCTCTTAGAAGCTGGCCCAATCAAGGTGTTTCAGATCGATCTCGTCCAACTGTTTGAGAAGCTTTTCCTGCTCGGCCGCCTCGCGCTCTGCCTCTAGTTTTGCCCTTTCGCTTGCCTCTTGCTGGGCCCGCTCCGCGTCTTGTCGCGCTGTCGCCTTGGCCTCGTCCTCGAGGCGTCTTTTCCACTGCCGGTCGTTCTCCTGCGGCTTCCGTTTCGATACAGGCGCTGGTCCCTGCGGCTTGGGCTCGGGCTTTTTCGGCAACTCCAAAAGCGCGGCCGCCCGTCGATTCAGCCTCGGCGGTTCCTTCGCCGGTGTCGGGGCCGGCGTCGGTTTCGGAACGGGGCCCAACCGTTCTGCGAGCGGCTTGCCTGTATGCGCGCGAGACTCGTGTTCGTGAGGGGTTCGCTTCGAATGGTGGGGATGCGGATGCAGTTTTGGTTTCTGCGGTGCCGCCATCAATCCCTCGGCACGGGTATGGGGTTTGCTCGGCAAGTCCAGCGGTCTCTTGCCATGGGCGTGGGCATTGCCTAGCGAATGCTTTTCGAAATCCAGAACAAGGGCTGCCGGCTTTAGCCGGTCCTTCAAGGACTGGCCGTTCCATGGGTTGTCGCCATTGCTCGGGTTTCGCAGTGTCGAGTCATTGGTTGGGTTTTGCAGCGTGGGGTCATTGGTTGGTGGTTTTTGCAGCGTGGGGTCATTGGATGGAGGTATATGCTGATAAGAGTCTTGAACGTCCGGCTTTTGACTGGGCTTTTGATGATGGCCATGAGCGTGGGCCTCCTTGGCCAATCGCTCCTGTTTGAAATTAGCCAGAGTTCTCTCGCCAGGTTGACGCGCTTTTGCCGATTTGCGATCATGCACCAGTTTCTGATCCCTGAATGATTTGGGGCGATGAGTTGGGCGTCCGTTGGCCGGACCGTGCTTATGCTTTGCGTTTTCCACGGCGTCCTGGGTTCGAGTCGGTTCAGCGGCAGAAGCCGGGGGTTTCATGTCCTTCAATGCGGTGGCCCACTGACTGGCGCCCACGCCGATAACGGGACCCGCCAGGACGGGCTTTTTGGGAAGCGCGACGTCTGGCGGTGGCTTGAGCAAAGAGTCGTCGCTGTCGGTAGGAGTCGCCCATCGGGACACGTGCTCGCTCATTATGGTTCGTCACTGGTAGGGCACAACTAGCCGTGAACCCCTTCAACGTTAACTCTCCGATCGCCTGGCAGCGGGGGTGATTATGCAGGAGCGGTATATGCAGGAACACAATATGCAGGCCAATACTCTAATGGCCCCTCTTCCCTGGCCGGTCTGGACTTGGAGCCCGAGTATTGCGGAGCGGAGCAACGGGATAGTCGTATTGTTCAATCGCGTCCCCCATCCACGCCGTATAACCTGGTCGGACACGGCGAGCCGCAGCTCCCCGACTGCTTTTTCCCTAAAGCACACATGGCCCGAGAACCATAGTTTCGCCGCGGCGACGCACATTTCCGCCGCGCTTGCTATTTCCCAGGTGTCGTCGTCATCGACATCCACGTGACTCGGAGGCGCTCGGTCCGGCGCAGGAGCGTCCGTCCGGAGTGGTTATACGTTCGTTTCCCTCCCCTTTACCTCTTTCCCTGATAAGACCATTCACCCAAACACAATGACCTCTGCATCTTTCAACTTGACCAGCGAATTGCCCTCGTGGAAAGCGCTCCAGGCCTGCCGCGACTCTATCGGCAAGACCTTGGACGTGAAGCAGCAGTTTGCGGCCGACCCCGACCGGGTCTCGAAGTTGTCGCACACCTTCACCAACTTTGACGGCAGCAAGATCCTCTTTGACTTTTCCAAAAACCTCGTCACCGACGAGGTCATGCAGAAGCTATTCGCTCTCGCCAGGGAGACCAGGGTGTTTGAGTTGCGCGACGCCATGCTCGCGGGAGAACACATCAACAGCACCGAGGACCGCGCCGTGTACCACGCGGCCTTGCGTAACCGCTCCATGAAGTCCATGAAGGCCGACGGCGCCGAGACCAGCACCGAGGTGGACGCCGTGTTGCAGCACATGAAGGAGTTCTCGGAGCAGGTGCGGTCCGGCCGCTGGACCGGGTACACGGGCAAGAGAATCACCGACGTGGTCAACATCGGCATCGGCGGATCGGACTTGGGCCCCGTCATGGTCACGGAAGCGCTCAAGGCATACGCCCAGCCGGGCCTCAACGCCCACTTTGTGTCCAACATTGACGGCACCCACATCGCTGAGACCTTGAAGAACTTGAACCCGGAAACCACCCTCTTCTTGATCGCGTCAAAGACGTTCACCACCGCCGAGACCATCACAAACGCCAACTCGGCCAAGCTGTGGTTCCTCAAGAGCGCCAAGGACCAGAGCGCGATCGCGAAACACTTTGCGGCCTTGTCGACCAACGAGCTGGAGGTGACAAAGTTCGGCATCGACGCGAAAAACATGTTCGGCTTTGACAACTGGGTCGGCGGCCGCTACTCGGTGTGGTCGGCCATTGGCCTCTCCGTCGCAATCTACATTGGGTTCGACAACTTTAACGACTTTTTGAAGGGCGCCGAGGCCGTCGACAGGCACTTTGTCGAGACGCCCTTGGAGAAGAACATCCCCGTGTGGGGAGGGTTGCTCTCGGTGTGGTACAACAACTTTTTCGACGCCCAGACCCACTTGGTCGCGCCGTTCGACCAGTACATGCACCGCTTCCCCGCGTACTTGCAGCAGTTGTCGATGGAGTCCAACGGGAAATCCGTCACCAGAGCCAACTCCTTCACCAACTACCAGACCGGCGTGGTCTTGTTTGGCGAGCCGTGCACCAACGCGCAGCACTCGTTCTTCCAGTTGGTGCACCAGGGCACCAAGGTGATCCCCGCCGACTTTATCCTCGCGGCGCAGTCGCACAACCCCATCGAGAACAACTTGCACCAGCGCATGTTGGCGTCCAACTACTTTGCCCAGGCCGAGGCGTTGATGGTCGGCAAGAGCGAGGCGGAGGTGAAGCTGGAGGGCGCGCTGGCCGCCTTGGCGCCGCACAAGACGTTCTCGGGCAGCCGCCCCACCACCAGCATCCTCGCGCAGAAAATCACCCCGGCGGCGTTGGGCGCGTTGATCGCATACTACGAGTACTTGACGTTTGTAGAGGGCGCCGTGTGGAACATCAACTCGTTCGACCAGTGGGGTGTCGAGTTGGGCAAGGTGTTGGCCAAGGCCATCGGCGCGCAGTTGGACGACTCCAAGCCCGTCAGCGACCATGACCCCAGCACGAATGCGTTGATCAACCAGTTCAAGGCGTGGGCGTAGACTCTTCCGTCGTTTTATACTAGTCTAGAGCTTGTCGGCATCAACTTTTGCACCCAATGGGCAGTAGAAAAAAAGTCGGGTGGTCATCGCGCTTACTAGAGCCGTGTACGCTCGGTAGAGATGTCGGACTTCCCCTCGCACTTGGAGGAGAACGAACTCAGAGAGAGCCCCAGCGCCGAGGACGAGGAAGAGGAAGACGTCCCCCGCTTCGCCGACTCGGACGAGCTCGACCACCCGCTTCGCGCCATCATCGTGGTGAACTCGCCCGCTGTGCCCGATGGGGACATGGACGAGAGGCTCCTCGATAGCGTGGCGACCTTTGGCGACATGAACGCGTTCTTTGACGCGTTCGACGCCCAAGTCGCCGTCCCGCACGAGGGGCATATCAAGTACGAGGTGGGCAGCGACGGCATGGTGGTCATTGTGGTGGACTCGCTACTGTTGCGCGACGCGGCCACAAAGTTTATGGACGAGTACCTGGCCGAGCAGGAATCTCGGGGGAAATTGGTGGGAGCGACAGTAGAGGACGATGGGGACGCGCCCACGGCCAAGAGAAGCCGAGTGATTGATGCTGCCAAGAGAAGCCGATAGTGATTGCGTCGCGGCGCACCTACTGCCTAGAGAAGCCGAAAGTGATTGATCGAGACGCCCACGAAGCCGAGTGATTGATGGAGGCGCACCTACTAACAAGAGAAGCCGAGTGATTAATGGAGACGCGCCTACTTCTAAGAGAAGCCGAGTGATTGCATTGCGGCGTAAGCTGGTTGTATAGTAGAAAACAGACATTGGAATGACCAAGAGTCGACATGGAACTTGAAACGCCTTGTCAAGTCGTTTCGCATTCTAGCGACCGTACTCACTGGTACATGTACATTTACTGCTTCGAATAAGAAATAACAAGTCGTTACAAACGGACACGTTGAGTTCATCTAGACGAGCAGTGCACACGCATGACTGCCTTTCTCCGATGAAGTATACAAATTTGATGCAACATAAATAGACACCTTCCCCTTACTCCTTGCTTTCATGCAATAAAAAAGACACCTACCCCTTACTCCTCGCTTTCATGCAATATATAAGGTACCTTCCACTCACTCCGCGCTACTAGAAAATTGGCATCGTGCTTTGTTACGGCATGAAACTCGCCCTGCATGACATCCACTTTTGGCACACATACGCGCCACGTAATGCGGAAAGTTGCGCTTTTTCGCCTATTCTCTACAGGTTCACAAAGTCTTTGCGTGACTTGGCACCTCAAATATAGCTTTCCGCTCTTAGTTGGTTTAGGTCGTGTATGAGCCACGTAATTAATACATGCCCCGCCGGCGAGAATGGTTTGAGGCGTCGCA